>CM028347.1:34478431-34718966 GCA_016618105.1 Dendrobium huoshanense
TAGGCCTTGGAGTTGTTATTAGAGATCATAAGGGATGGTTACTTGGTGCTTTTGGAAAATTGGTGAAACATTGGGATATTTCATCTCTTGAACTACAAGTGGTTTATCTTATTAAAGAAAATTTGTAAAGATGGATGCTCCAATACAAGGGAGTCATTATTGAAGGAGACAATAGAAATGTGATCAAATGGCTTCAAGATTCTTTGAAGAAGATGAAATGGCAGCAATCTAAAGATTGGAATGAAGACATTATTATCCTCAATGGTTTCAATAAGGTAATCATTCTTTTGATTTCTAGGAATTGTAATAAAGTAGAATATTGTTGTGCTACTTTAGCTTTGGATAATAGCTTTACGTTTGATAGTTTTTCTAATAATGGCATTCCTTCTTTTCTTTTTTATTTATTAAAGAAGGAATGTGATTACTATCTTTAGTTGCTTGTAACATTTTCTATTTCTAATAAAATTTGCAACTTCAGGAAAAAAAAAAGGTAGCTACCCTTTTTGTAATGATAATTTAAAAGATTATTATATGGTACATGAAATATTTTACTTACATAATAAAATTCATGCGTATGTAATGAACAAATGGAAAATTTGTTAATGGTCATTATCAATTCGATTTATCTTTAAAAAAGGTCTCCATTGGTACCTATAGAATGGCAAAATAGAATCAATAAGCATCGTATGATTCAAAACAAGGAATCAAACCATATTGTTGTGCAAGTTTGGTTATATTTTCACTCTATGTTTAATGTTCAAATTTTTGCTAATTATAATTCTGTTTCTAATATGTTATGAGATTAGTTTGTTCCTACTCAATGTCATATTTCTAATATTTTACCTGTTATCATTTGTTTGTTTCTTTGGAGAAGTATGAATGAAACTAAGCATGAGCACATTAGGATGAATGCTATTAGTATTATTCTAAAGTCAAAGATAAAATAATGTATCTTCTTATGACTAACTAAATTAAAGTTAATGCTTTCAAAGGTTTTTATCATACTATTAAGGATTTTGGTGTTTCTTATTAATTTTCTCCCATTGTTATTAGAGATAGAATCTTTAGATGGTTGAAGCCTTATAATGGTTGCTTCAAGCTTAACCCTGATGGCTCACTTAACAATTTAATTATTGGTTGTTAGGGTATTATTCATGATTCCAGTGGCCATGTCATTGTTTCCTTTGTGGGTTCAAGTAATGCTAACACTGTTATTAAGGATGAAATTGAAGCTTTTCAATATGGTATTTAACTTTATATTTTATTAGGCATCACTAATTTGTGGACTGAAGTTGATGTTTTGCTCCTTATTTATTATATTAAGGGCAACTTTATCTCCAATCCATCTAATTTCTATATGATTAGTGATATTAAACATTGCCTGCGTAAAATTTCCTATTCCATTTCTCATATTTTACATGAAAGAAATGTTGTTGTAGAATTGTAGTAGTGTAGCTTGGTTTAATTTCAGAATTATAGTAGCTTAGCTTAATATTTTAAATTTTTTATAATAAAATAAAATTAATTTTTTTTTAAATCTAAAGAACTTAACATTAAAAATAAAAACATAAAATCATAATAAATAAAATCCATAAATCAAAATATATAATTAAAAATTTAATCCTTTTTGCAAGAAAGAATTTTAAAATTGAATAATAATAAGAAAAATAACAAATTAAGCTCGTCAAACATGGACTAAAATAAACTCAAATCATATTAAATTCTCTTTCATTAAAATGAATTTGGTTTTGTAAATAAAATTATATAAAACTAATTTTAACCAATTTTATAAAGCATAAATATCTCTTTTAAGAGAACTCTCCTTGACAACACCCTATGGGGAGGAAGTCATTTCCATCCCCTCTTTACTACTGTTGGAGTGGAGAATGTATGAAAAATTACAAATCCCCCCCCCCCCCCCCCCCCCCCCCCCCCCACCTGCATTTGATCAATTAAATATCATTCCATTTTTGTTTGAGAGGGAAAGGAAATTTAAAAGCCTCTTGAAGGGACTAGTTCGTGTGTGTGCATCAAACTTCAGATAGTTTAGAAAAGGATTTATAAAAAGTATATAGGGTGTTTTTACTAAAAAAGTAGAGATAAAGTTACAAAAGAAAGATTTTTAAAAATTTGTGATTTGAAGAAATTTGTAGTTCAGAGAAGTAAATCCTATTGTGTAAAGTTTTACTAATAATTGTTATACAGAGCCAAGGAGATTCTCAAAAAAATGTAATTGCAATGTATTGTCTATTAATCAACAATATAGAAATCTTATAAAACCTTTATGAATGCAAAGTTAATCTTATTAGAAGTATCGTCAATCATCTAGATATACATCTTCTAATTCGAATAATAATCCCCTAAAATTTTTCCATCACTTCTACATGCATTAGTCATCAAGAGTGAATCAATGCCATTTCCAAGATTGCCAATCAGCTTCTCATCCTAATGCGAGGAGGTTGAGGTCTACAAATTGTCCATCCGCAACATCTAATTGGAAAAAAATTGTCAACCTAAAATAGTAGCAACTTCACCTACACTTGAATCAAATAAAGATCATGCAGAGGAGGAAGTAAGGAGAAGTAAAGGCAAAGCTCTTATAATGCCTACTGAAGATAGAGAGTACACCTTTGTTGTTTCAATTAAATCAATGGAAGAAATAATGAATGAGTTGAAAGAAACTATTTGAAAAATAGAAGTGGAGGTCATTATTTGGTTAGCTATGACAAAGCATCATGATGAGGAGATGTCTGTAGAACTATACTTGGTAGATACCATGGTATAATCTCAAAAAGATAAGGATTAAGGATAAAGCCAAAGAAAATCTTTTAAATATGGTGGTTAAGGTAGGTATTACATGAAACTTAACTCAATGTTTATTAGATCAGTTAAGAAAAAAGGATGAATAGATATCAAGAATAGAGAATAAGATGAAAGAATTGATGGCCACCATGGCCACATTATAAAATAGAGTCTACTTCATCATGAGTTCACATTGAGTCTCCTAAGCTTGAGGTTTTTCAAATCATGTGTAAAAAAATATAAGAGATTAAGGAAGAAGAGGATTAAGTAATCAAGCATAAAAGTGATTTAGTTTAATCAGTAGACTTAAAGAAAATGGTAAAGCAACAACCTAAAGAGACTTTACCATAGGCCTAGGGCACTTTATCTTTTTTGAGGGGTAGACCATAACTAGAGGAATATGGCTTAGTCTAGTATCCAAAAGGATTTATCCACGATCATTCAAGAACATCAATAGCATGGCTAACCTGAAATAGCACCTAATGCATTTTAGAGCCATTCGTTGTAATGTCGTAAGAAGTGATGTGTTTTTATCTCAATAATTTATCAATAGACTATTAGGGGTTATATTTGATTAGTATGTTAAACTATCTAATGGGACTATCTATAACATTGCTAACCTAGAAAATCTATTTGTAAAATATTTGTCAAAAAAAGACATCATGTTATCATTGGGGATTTAGTTATTGAGAAATTGAAACCCATGCAAAATTTAGTTGATATCATCTTGCATTAGAGGAATCTCAGCATGAAATGTGAAACATTGTTACTAGAGTTGTATGTTAAATAGATTCTTCTAAAGAACTTAAGTGGTTTGGTAGCCTTCTTGTCTAAATGGTTTGCAATTTAAATAATTGAAAAATTATTAAGTAAAGCTTCTAATATTTTGGAGGTAGCTTCTCAATTGTCATTCATAAGAGATTAGTCATTATCATATCAAAAAAGCTATAATATAAAAAAGTCATAAAAAAAGAAATTGGGGTTAGTCTCAATATTTGATAAGGTTAACATGTGATGAAAGTGCAAATACAAAATCCATCTCGTACTTTTTAGTATCAACATTATAATAATCCTCAGTACGAGTAGTCATTCTAACCAATTTAATATTTCTCTAGAAGATAATAGAGAGAAGTTTGAGGCCCTTAAATAAATTATATTCTTTCAAAAGAAAATAAATTTAAAGAATTTTTAAGAACATCTAATGAAAGTTGAGTTTAAATTACCAAACCTTAAGAGGTTGAAAGAAGTGGGAAAATGAAGGTAACATAATTGTTACCCATATCACCTGATGTTGGCTCACAAATTGGAATATTATATGACCTTTAAGGAGTGGCTTGTAAAGAATATTAAATATAGAGATTTGTGATGCCCATGGAGTATTTAGAATATCTGAGCTAGGGATCTCCTTAATGCATGAATTGTGAGCCTTATGCACCCTCTTGAATTATAAAGCTTGATGATGGTTAAGAAGTTATCCTAGCCCAATCTTCTAAAAGAACTTTAAATAAACTATATGGTTCATCTACTCAAGAATCTGAAGGAATATAGAATCATATATAGGTTGATCTATTAGCTCTTGAGGAGAATAAATAGAATACATCTTCAACCAAAGATTTTATGGAAGTCAAAGACAACCAAATTTCTACAGTATAAAAGGAAGAGAAGAATAAGAGTAGAAATGAAGTTTTAATAATTAAAGTTATAATTTCATTGAATTGGGTAACTAAATCCCTTATGCTCATCATACTATATGTTTTTTATTTTATTGTACAATAGAGTAAGAAAGTAATGAAGAAAGATTTAGTGTGCTTATTATCCCTTTTTATGATCAACATGATAATATTTTAAATTATTTAGCAGAAAACATTCTAATGAAGCATACATAAATTTAAATGAATTAAAATAATCTTTTTAATATTTCTCTAATATTAATACCTCTATCCCCAATATTTAGGGTGATCCTATTAGTATCAAAATGAAGATGCACAATTTTGAAAATTCACCAAATGGTGAAAGGGATTTTGGTTTTATAACCTTACCATTAGAAATAGACTACCTTAGAACTGAAGCCATATTTCATATCATAGATTTAATGCTCTCTTTGGTATACCCAACTTCACAAGTATATAATAGTGCCTTCCTCTCTACCTCATTATTTTAAATACTTTCACATGGGGTGTTAAATACCATATTTATAGATATTCACAGCCATTCTCAATTTATAAAATAGGTACATTTTAATATGCAACATATTATCTATTTAAAATGATGGTAGTCTTCTCTAAAACTTTCAAATAGGTGAAGTGATAGAAGAAAAAGAAAAAATGAAGAATTAAGATAAAATATAATAAAGAGCAAGAAAATCCTAACCTTGAACAAAAATATTTATTGTCAGGCTGTCCATCCTGTATAAAGAGGTAGTAGAGTGGCTCAAAGAGCTAGAGGGAGTGGTGGAGGATGGAAAAAATGAACAATTATAAAATATCATTTTACACTATATGTCAATAAAGATGCTTGTAATATATGTAGATTTGGAATCCAGCTCCAAGGATGAATTATATATATTTGCAAAAAAAAAAAAAGCAATAAAATATATGGACATAAAAGAAAATCCAATCTTTAAAGTTTTTTAGAAGTAAACAACAATGAGGATGTGGTCCATATAGTTATAAATCTGGTCCCAAGTATTATGATTTTGATGATAACAAATATTATTTTTTCCTTATCACTATTATTATTGCATATCTATTTTGTTACCCTGCTTACTGACATTTTAGGTCCACAAGTCCACTGGCAATGTCAATCTGCTCAAGATTGGGTAGAATAGGGGTAAGTCTATAAGTAATTTCCATTTTAATATACTTTTACCTTTCTTGAGTCAAATCATATATCAGATGGACACTAAGCTATATAACCTTGCACTCACACACACTCAAAGGGGTGAGTTAGTGAGCCAGGAGAAAAATGAATTTTCTAAACTAATCATATTGGATGATCACTTAAATAGAAAATCAATAATTTAGGACACCCTGTTAATTGAGATTGATTAACTAATCTTTCTGGATGATTCATATCTTACAGGATGATTATTTATTATTATGAAAAATAGTCGCCAATCATAATTTAGGCAATATTTTAATATTCAAATTTTATTCTAATCATATAATATGATATACAGTGTACTAGACTATTTATAACAATCATGACTAAATTTTTCTTGTGATTAGGGGACTAATTTTTTAAGAATTACTTAATAAAATCATATAAGATGATCGTAGAGTTGTACTAGATGATCCGTACAAATACTTAAACTGATCGTACTAGATAATGCTATCTATACTATCTATAAGGGCTATTTTGTATTAATCATACAAGAAGATCTTAGGATTATACTGGATGATCTTTGATGACAAAATTGAGAATTAGGGTTTTTTTGGAGGCTGTCTATTTAAGCTCTCATATCTTTCTTTAGAAACATCTTTTGTTGTTGTCTTATTTTGAGAGGGAGCTTAGAGGAAGAGATTGAGAGCTTTAGTAGAGAAGAAAGGGTGAAATTTAATGAGGGGGAGTTGTGAGGTATTCATAAAGTTTACTCTAAGCAAGGTTTCCATTATCTTCTTCAAGCTACTTAATTGATTCCTTGTTGGCTCTAGGAGGCATTCTTTAGCATCAGGTTCAGGTTCTCTACCTACTCTAGGAGGGAGTAAAAGGATTCAAGTGATCTACCTTCTTCATGTGAAAGTAAAAAGATTTAGGTTCTGTACCTAATCTTGGAGGGAATAAAAGGATTCAAAGTACTTTGCCTCCTCGAGTCAGTGGAAGAGATTTTTGAAAGAGCTTCTCCGCCTAGATGTGGGGGCAAAAGGTTAGACACTAAAAGGTTTAGTGGAATACTCGAAGGAGGCCTCTAAGGAATGGATATAGGTTAGATTTGACCAAAGCAATATAAAATCTGGTGGGTTCATTCTTTTACTTTTCGCATTTTAATTTCCACGCTCATTTGTGAAGTTAGTGTGGTAAATTTTTTTGATTATTATGAACTTAATTTGCTTCCAAATTGTTAGATAATTTTATTTATTTTAAAATATTTTAAAAGATAAAAAGACCTTTCTTTTTTATTTAAGTAATTTTTAAAATAATCAATTCACCCCCCTCTTTTTTAGCCATAGGCTTATTCTTAAAGGTTTAACAACCTTCATGATTTTTCAAGTGTTATCAAAGTATGATTCAAAAATTAAGTTTTTAAATAACTTTTGAAAAAAATATTAATGGCTAACTTTACAAATCGTAATATTGTAGAAGCATATTCCATCACACAGCCACCATTATTTGATAATCGCATGGCCACCATATTCCTATTAATTTTTAAAAAATTTGCATGTCTATCTTTTTACAATCTATAGATAATCGCATGTGGATGTTTAGTTCATGAAGGATATTCTGTACCTTCACATTTAGTTAATGGCATGAAAACTGAATATCTTTTTTTTTGGATGGAGCATAAAAGATAGAGATTTATCCCAACATAATGTTAAATGTTTAAAATGCTTTTTATTTATATTAAAATATGAAGATTACATGCATTTATCTACTTATATAATTGGAAAATTAATTTGGGGTAAATTTTGCATAACCTATGAAGGAACAAATGAAGTGAAACAACCTATGTTAAATATTTTGCTCCATAATTATGAACTCTTTTGCATGAAACCTAAGGAATCAATTTTGAAAATGTATATTATGTTCACTCATATTATTACTTCCTTGCATGCTTTAGGAAGAGAACTTACTAACTATAAAAAAAGTTAACAAAATCTTGCATTGCTTACCTAATTCCTATGATGAAAAAATTAATTCTATTATTGAATCTAAAGATTTGATTGTTTACTCCATTGATAACTTACTTGGATCACTCATTGCCTATGAGCAATGAGAGAGTCAAAGACAGCTTAGTGCATGTTAAAAGAGAATAGAGAAAATTCTAGCCTGAATGGCTAATGATTTTGATAATGATAATTCTACAGTTTAGGATGACGATGGTATATCACTGATGACAAGATAATTCATGGGCATGCTCAAGAAAAAATAAAGATGTCATTAGCAATAAAATAAAGGTACATAAAAAAATTCCAAAACCTTTGATGTCATTTATTTTGAATGCAGGAAGCTAGGGCACATGAAGACTGATTGCCCAAATCTAAAAACTTAGCCAATAAGGAGAAGTTTGAAGAAAACCCTAAGTTCAAGAAGGAATGAAAAGGAATAAAAAAGTTTTCTGGGCAGACTCTGCTTCATACTCATCTGAGATAAAAGCTGAAGAGGAGGTAACCAACCTATGCTTAATGACTTATAATCACCTTGATCATTCTGATCAAGAGGAGGTATGTGAGCTTTCCTAGTATGAACTATTTGAAGTTTCTGAAAAAATTCATATGCATATAGGAAGCTCAAGAAAATATATGCAAGCTTGAATTCTAATTTTTCAAAACTACAGAATGAGCATGATTACCTTATGAAAAATCATTCTACTTTAGATAGTAATCTCATGGCTTTATTAGATGTATTTGACTCTTTAAGTAGAAAGCATCTTGATTTAAGTGTTGAACATGATTCCTTAAAAACATCTCATGTTGAATTAGAAAATGCATTCAAAGAATTAGAAACTTTTGCATGTAAATTAGATGGTAGTGAGCATGCATTAAAAATTAAAAATTCAATTCTTAAAATAGTAAAATCTTTACAAATTCAATTAAAAGTGTTTGAAGAAAATAAAACACTTCCAACACTTGCATTGCTTCATAACACATCTTTATAGCATGAATTCAAACCTAGAAAGAGGCACCATAACCTACATAAATTAGTAACCCATTTCCTAGAGTTAGATGTTTTTCTTGTGGCATGCTAGGACATATCTCCCACACTTGCACTATCCACTGACAACACATTTGGTGTGAAAACCAAAATTGCATAAAACATAGCATAGCATGCAAGCATCTCATTTTTTATTTAATAAGGTGGGAACTAAACTTGTTTTGGTTCCTAAATCTAACCTTTGATGATTTTGTAGGGATGCTCTCATAGAAGGTTGCATGAGAGTATGTGGTACCTCGACAGTGGATATTCAAAGCACATGACTTGAGATGTAAATCAATTCATTTCACAAGAGGCTAAAGCAGGAGGCAAGGTGATACTTGAAGATAATACCACTTGGGGAGTGGTGGGCTTAGGTATAGTTAGAAACTCAAAAAATTTCTTCATTGAAAATGTTTTAGTGGTAGATGGATTAAAACTTAACCTACTTAGAATAAGCTGGCTCTTTAATAAAGGCTTTAGCATTAAATTTTTATCTACCAGCTAAATTATAAACTAAAATGGAAACATTATACTGTAAGGAAAAATAATTAATAATGTTTATATGCTTGATTTAAATTATATTAATCCTGCTGCTTCTCTTTACCTTAAAAATTGTTGCTGATGAATCCTTGTTGTGGCATAAGAGATTGTGTCATGCAAGTATAAATGTTTTTTGAAAAATCACCCAAAAAGACTTAGTAAGAGACATACCCAAACTAGAGTTCACTAAGGATCACCTATGTGATGTCTATTAGTTAGAAAAGTAAGTCAAATCCTCCTTCAACTAAATTAGGGACATTAGCTTGAGCAAACTATTAGAAGTCTTTCACATGGATTTTTTTAGACTACTTAGCACTATAAGCCTAAGAGGGAAAGTCTTTGGGTATGTGATTATTGTTGATTACTCGAGGCTTACCTGGGTTAGATTACTATCTCATAAAATTGAATCATTCAAGGAATTTAGATCATTATCCACTTGGATTTAGAGGAAGTTAGATTATAAAATTTTGAGAATTCACTGTCATCATGGTGGAGAATTTGAGAATGAGAATTTAGATCTTAATACAAGGAGCAAGAGATAGATCACAACTTTTTAGCTCTTAAATCCCCTCATTAGAATGGGGTTACTGAAAGAAAGAATAGTACTATAGTAGATGCCACTAGAGCCATGTTAGATGAATTTTTACTTCTAAATTACTTCTGGGTAGAAGTAGTAAACACTTCCAATTATGTTCTAAATAGGATTAATGTTAGATCAAATATGAACATGACACCCTATGAAGATCTTAAGGGAAGGGAACCCAACCTCTCTCACCTTCATGTTTTTAGATGTAAAGTGTTCATTCTAAATAATGGGAAATCTTTATTAGAAAACTTTAACCCAAAATTTGACCAAGGAGTCTTCCTAGTATACTCAAATGTCAGAAAATCCTTTAGAGTTAAAAAAAAAAGGATATTAGTGGTAGAGTAGACCAAGTCATGTTGTATTTAATAAATGTAATAATTCTAAAGGGTTTAGGGAAGAAGAAGAAGAAGTTGAAGAAATCATCCAAGGAGTAGAATATGTAAATTCGGAGGAAAGGGTAGAACATAAAATTCACCATCTAAAAATAGAGATATTCTTCAAGACATCCTAAATAACTGATCTTATGAGATCTATCTGAAGGTGTTAGAACCAGGAATGGACTTAGAAAAGAAGTAAATTACTTTGTCTTCATCTCAATAACTAAACCCACCAACTTAAATCATGCCCTATTTAAAGAATTTTGGAATCCTAGCCATGCAATAAGAGTTAAATCAATTTGTGAAAAATATTATTTGAGAATAAGTTAAAAGACCTAAGGATCAGAGTGTTATTATAACTAAATAGGTTTTTTAAAAATAAAATGAATTATTCTTGTGCAATGGTTAGAAATAAAGCAAGATTAGTAGCTAAGGGGTACAACTAGATAGAATGATTTGATTTTAAAGCAACCTTTGTCCCTATAGCTAGACTAGAAGCTATAAGAGTGCTACTAGCCTTTTTTTGCATTAATGGATTCAAATTGTACCAAATAGATGTAAAAAATGCCTTTCTAAATGGGGCAAGAAAAGAAGATGTGTATGTTGAATTACCCTAGGCCTTGAAAATTCACAGTTTTCTAATAATGTGTTCAAATTGAAATAAGCACCAAAAGCATGGTATAAAAGGCTACGCACATTCCTAGTAAAGATAACCTTTGTTAAGGGGAACATTGACACCACCCTATTTTAAAAAAGGTAGAAGATGAACTACTCATTGTCCAAATTTATATTGATGATATTCAATTTAGATCTTCTGGTAAAAATCTATATGATGAATTTTTAAAAATAATGAGTAAGGAGTTTGAGATGAGTATGATGGAAGAACTAACCTACTTTTTAAATTTTATATAAGGCAGAAGGATGATGGAATTTGTCTTATTCAATCAAATACATTAAAGACATCCTTTGGAAATATGGAAATGATAAGACAAAGCTAATAAACACTCCCATGAGTTCTACTGTTCAATTAAATAAGGACTCAAATAGAAAATCACTTGATCAAAGAAATATAGAGGAATAATTGGATAACTTCTTTACTTGACTGCTAGCAAACTTGATATTATGTTTAGTTTTTATATATGTGTTTTATTTCAAGCTGATCTAAAAGAGTCCACTTGATTGCTGTTAAAAGAATCCTTAGATATCTCTTAAGTAAAAGTTCATGAGGGTGGTTAAACCCTAAAGAAATGGTCTTGAGGCTAACAAAGAGGGGGGGGGGGGGGGGGGGGGGGAGGGGTGAATTAGTAGTTTTAAAAATTCTTAAACAAAAAGAAAATCTTTTTGATATTTTTAAATATTTTAGAATAAAATAATACAATAACCCTTGATGTGAAAGAAAAATAATTTTTGTAATAATATTGCAATCAAGTGGGAGAAGGTCTAGTTTTTTCTAGAGAGAGAAAAAAAAAGTTTTTTTTTTTAAATTCTGTTGAGAATTTTTTGGCAGGTTACTGGATGGCGATGGAAGTTCATCGAACCACCTCGAATGGCAGCCCTGGTGACGTTCGACGAACATCATCTAGAATTGCTTCCAATCCAATCCTAACATTACAAGCATTTGGTGATGGTGCGTTAGTTGGCGGCTTAAATATTTTAGCTCATGACACAAGGTTGAAGATGAAGAATAATAAAGCTCTAGTGATAAATGAAGGTGGTTTTGCTTCTTCTAAGAAGATATTACCTGAGGTCAAAAAGGGGAAGGAAATTATTGATAACAATTTCAAATTTGAGAAACAAACGACTAGTGTTGTGGATGGTAATCAGTTTAATGAATCAATTCGAATAATTACTGGCTTGAAGGAGGTAAATAATTCTATCACTCTGCATGAAGGGAGAGTTAAATATTGAATCTATGGTTGATACTGCTGATGATAATAAGAACTCTGTTGAAAATAAATGTAGTGGAAAAACTTCTAATTCCATTTCGAGTGTGCAGTAGGTTTCACTGATTATTCCTGCAACTAATGTATCTGAAGACTTAAGGTCTATCAAGATTTGCAAATCAGGAGAACAAAATACAGACAAAATGTATGATGAATTGATTATGAAGACTAAAGAATGAACTGGAAAAAATGTTTGGAAGAAGAAAGAAAACATCAGGGTATCTAATTTTGATTATGGGCATTGCTTATCGGAAGATGGTTCTACAATGAAACTTCTTTTGCAAAAGGAGGAAGAGAATGCCAAGAAATTAAAAAATACCTTAGTCATTAAAGTATTAGGTGAAAATATGCCTATCCATGTTGTCCATGGAGAATTAATGAGACAGTGGGCTCAATATGGCAAATTCCATCTGACGGTGCTCGGTAACGGTTGGACATTATGTGATTTTGAAGAAGAACAAGCTTTGGATTCAGTCCTTAATAGTGGTCCGTGGTATGTTAAAGGGTATATTATTGGTATGGACAAATGTTCACCGATGTTTTCCCATCAACATTGAAAGATTTATCAACTCCAGTGTGGATAAGAATGCCAAATCTCCCTCTCCGATGTTGGAATGAGATCAATACATGTAGGATTACTTCAAAAATTGGTATTGCATACTTAATTAATGGTAAAATGTTTCAGTGGAGTAGACATGAGTTTACTCAAATTTGTGTTTGCATTAAACTTCAAGACAAGCTGCCTCTTGGTGTTTGTGTAGGTCTTGCAGGGAAGTTTTTTAGAAAATTGAGTATGAAAGAATGACCTCTTTATTCTATAAATGTGGTAGACTTGGTCATGAGAAGAATAATTGTCCAGAACTAAAATTATATGCTGCTAAAGGTGACTATGTGAAACCATTGAAATCTATGACAGAGGAATATTCCTAATGTGAATTCAAAAATAGCTATTGATTGTAAGGAGATAGAGGATGGTTATGATGGTATTGATAACTATGGTCCTTGGATCCATGTTAAATATGGAAGACCAAGAAAATACAAGAATAACAACAAATGGAAACCAGTGGTGCGAGACTTAAATAGTATGAAGAAAATAGTTTCTTCGAACTATTCTGATGTTATGAATAATTCAAAATTGGCTGCTGTGGAGAGGAAGGATCAAAGGGGTTTGGATAATCAAACTTTGGAAGAAAAACATACAGTAGTTGTTGGTGCTATGGAAGTCATTATTTCTACTTCAAAGGTGGTTGCTGATGTCTCTTACATTGGACCAGAGAAGCCTCAAATTCAGAATATGGAATCTGGTATGGTTTCAAAAAAATATTTGCATTCCTTCTAACTTGAAAAAGTATGATGTGTTAAGTGAGTTGGTAGAAGAGGGAGAAATCTTAAAAAAGGATGATACATAAATTTCTCTTTTGAATGATAAAAGAAAAGGAGTTGTTGATTTGCCAGTTGGTTTACATGGTGTGATTATAGAACCAGACAAGAAGGATGACAGCTCTTCTTGTGTTAAGAAGAAACTTACAAAAGAACTTAGAAGCTTGGCTCCGATAAAGTCTTCTCTTAGAATTAGAAAGCCAGATGGGAGGTGAAAGACAAGCCGAGGACTTCTTCCCCTTTCAATTTTTGATGGCTTCGATAGTATTCTTGAATTTTAAAGGAGCTAAGAACAAGCATGCTTCTCTTTATCCGAAGGAGGTTGTTATGGAGCATGGAATTCTATTTGTGGGTTTATTAGAAACAAAGTTATCTTCTTTAAGTAGAAGGAAGTTGATGAATTAATAGGTGTGGATTGGAACTATTATCATGTTCCATCTAATGGTTTGTCTGGAGGTATACTGGTTCTATGGAAATCTTCAGTGGTTTTGTTCTCAATTTTATATGAATCTCAACAAATGGTATCAGGGGATCTCTTGTTAACTAATGGAGATTCTTGGAGGATATCAGCTGTATATGGAAGCAAAGATATCTACAAGATGAGAGAGCTTTGGAGGGATTTGAAAGCTTTCTAAACTAAAGACTTCCCTATGGCTATTGGGGGTGACTTTAATTGTTTGTTGTCAAAGGAAGACAAAAGAGGTGGTAATTGATTTTTATTCTCTCAAGGTTCAAAGGATATGAAATCCTTTGTAATCAATAATGATCTTCATGAAGTTGGGTTTTGTGGACCTAGATTAACTTGGTGTAACAACAATTTTGGAGGAGCATGAATTTTAGAAAGATTAGACAGGTGTTTTTTTAATCTAGCAGCTATAAATGCCTATCAAAAATTGGTTGTTGGACATATGGGGAGGGTAGCGTTGGACCACTATCTGGTACTATTGAAGCTATTTGAGGTAATACCGATAAATCATAAATTTATTAAATTTGAAGATGCTTGGTCTTCTTTCCCAGCTTCATTTGGTATTATCAATAATGTTTGGACGAAAAAATATAAGGATGAACTGTTCAGAAATATTGAATATAAAATGAAAAAGAGCTCTAAAATCCTTATTTTTAGGAGCAAAGCTAAGTTGAAAATTTTTTCTCTATTAAAAGATTGCCTTTTAAAGGAGATTCTACATCTACAATCAAGGGAATCAGAGGTTGGATACCTTTTGGAGGATGAGAGTTAGCAACTCAAAGGGAAGATATCAGAACTAAATGCTACATTAGCTAGACTGAACACTTGGTGGAGACAACATGCTAAGGTCAAATGGATGATGGATGGAGACTCTAATTCTAAGTTCTTTCATTCCTTTGCAAGTGCTAGAAAAAACTCCAAATGGATAATCCAGGTGCAGGATGAAGATGGCTCTATGGTAGAAGACCAAAATATGATTGAAGACATTTTTATGTAATTTTTTAATGGGAAATGGAAGGAGAGAAAGAGTGTTATGGATGGTTGGTTAGATCCATTGGTATCACTTGAGGATTCTGATATATTATGGCTGAACCGAACAGTCTCTTGGGATGAAGTGGAGAATGTCATTTTCCAAGCTGTAGGAAATGTTGCACCGGGTCTAGATGGAGTCACATACTTTTTTTTCAAACATTATTTGGAAATTGTGAAGGTAGACATGTGGAATGCAATTTCTCAATTTTTTGAATCAGGGAAAATGAATAGGAATGGAAGGAAACACAAATTGTGCTTATATCAAAAGTTCTCAATCCAGTTAATCAGCAAGTTATGGATCTATCAATTTATGTAAGACGATGTACAAGGTGGTGGCTAAGATAATTTTGAATAGATTGGTAAATATTATGCCTAAACTAACCTCAGATGAACAAGCAGATTTCTTAAAGGAAGATTGATGTCAGAACATGTGTTGATTTCCCAAGAAATGTTCCACAAATTCAGATTTTCTAAAGCTTCAAAAGGGCTAGTTGCTTTCAAAATTAATATGGAATAAGCTTATGATTCTATGTGTTGGGTTACTTTGAGGAAAGTTCTTGAGGACTATGGATTTCCTTGGAGATTTTCAAATTTTATTATGGAATGCGTAGAAGATTCAATGTTCTCCTTACTTATCAATGGTAATTTTTCTACATGGATCAATGGAAAAAGTGGATTTCGATAAGGTTTTCCCTTATCACCCTACCTTTCATATTGTGCTCTCAACTTCTTTCAAATGTTTTTCATCAAAGAAGGAATACAATTGGAATTTGTAATTGTACTAATGGTCCACGAATCTCTCATTTACTGTATGCTGATGATATGATCATCTTTTATGAAGCTAATGTTAAAATGGTGAAGGAAATCAAATGTATTCTATCAGATTTTTGTGATTGGACAGGACAAAAGATAAATGCAAATAAATCTGTTATTATTTTTGGTAAATGTGTAAAGAACAGAAGAAAGAGGGCTATAAATTCGAATTATGGGATTCAAAGAAGTAAAAAAATTCTGTATCTTGGAGTAAAAGTGGTGTTAAGAAGATTGCTAGCTTCCGATTACCAAAGCATGATGGATAAAGCTTTAAAGATGCTGAATATTTGGTGTAGCAAATTCTTATCTTTAGCTAGAAAGTTAACTTTGGTAAGATCAGTTCTATTATCTTACCCGAATTTTCACTCTACACATTCTCTTAATCCTAAAAGTGTTTTAAAGTTGATGTATAAGCTGTGTAGAAATTTCATTTGGAAAAAAAGGGATGGATGATTGGGCATGCATTATGTTAGTTGGGATGTGTTGTGTAAACCAATAGAATGGGGAGTACGTGGATTACACTCATGTGTCACCAAATTGGACCATTTAAGGACCAAGATGGCATGGAGATTTCTCAAAAATAAGAAATCGTTGTTCCATAGAGTCCTTGAGTCGAAATATGGAAATCAGATTATGGATACTGGTTTCAGAAAGGGAAATTCTGCAGTAAGGAAGATCATCATGGAAGGTTCAAAAGGCCTTAAAAAGATTGTAAGATGGAATATTGCGGATGGAAAATCCATAAATATATTCAATGATATTTGGATTTGGGATAAATGCATCAACAGATGGTCTATATTTGTGGCTGTTTTAGAAAATGAAGAGTTGATAGTGGATAAACTTATGTTAGATGGTGATTGGAACATAGCTTTTCTTAATAGTTTGTTTGGAAATGAGCTTGTGGAAGTAATCTTACAAATTAAAATTTTGAAAAATCTGGAGCAAGATGAGATGGATTTAATCCATATGCATTTCGGGGAAATCAAGTATCATATCTAGTCATAGAGAATGCATTAAATAACAATGTTAGCTTTTTTATTGGAAATGGATTAAGAAGCTTAAATTGATGCCGAAAGTTGAAGTTTTTTGGTGGCGTGTATTCAACAAAGCTATTCCAACATATCATTTTTTATATTTCAAAAAATTCAAGAGAATTTGGAATGTCCTAGAAGATGTAATATGGTGGAGGATATGGATAATGTTATCAATGGATCTGAGAAGTTGCTGAATATCATTGCTATAAATAAACAGATGGGGATTTCAAATTCCAACATACATTATTTTCAAAGACTGCTGTAATTGTCTAGAAAGATCATCTAAAAACAACAGCTTCTTAACTAAACTGTATTGCTATACAATTTATTTAATCTGGAAGGCGAGGAACAAGTTCATACATGAAGGTCAGAATGAAAGCTCCAAGTTCATTACTACTCAAGCAGTTTCGTGGTTTCATTCTCTAATTCTTATAGCAACATAAGCTCAGGCCACTAGGGTGTTAATCAATCAATATGACTGTTTAATCGTTGGCACCCTCCACCTTATTGGATCAAAGTGAATGTAGATGCTTCTTTATTTCCTTCTTACAAGGTAGGCATTGAAGGTATATTTCAAGATTGTAAAGGTAAATTCTTGATGGCTTTTGGAAAAAAGTGTGTATAATGGGATATCTCACATCTAGAACTATCTTCAATTCATATAATAAAATAAGTTCTCAAAGATTGGATGTTTCAATACAAGGAAATTATCATTGAAGGTGATAATTCTAATGTTATCCAGTATATTCGACAAAGTATCAGATCGGAAGGTAAAGTGATGGAAAAATTAGATTTTCTAAAAGAATTTGATAATGTTATTTTCAATTGTGTAGATAGAAATAGTAATAAGTTAACAGATCTTTGTGCTAACTATGCTATCTTTTGTGATTTCATTTGGGATGATATTAGTTCTAATAAGGTTACTCCTTTTTTTAATTTGTTAAAGGAGGAACTAAGTGGGTGTATTACCTAGGTTGCTTTTCTGTTTGCTTTTCTAGTTATTGCAATAAATTTTTTTAATTGCTTTTTCAAAAAAAAAAAAATTGCAATCAAATTTTTTCAATCATGAAATAAACCACAGAAAATTGCAAAAAAAGTGCTGTAAAAGTAATAAAAAAGAACACACAAAATTTTATAGTGGTTTAGTCAAATCTGACCTACATCCAATCCTTGAATACTCCTTTCTAAGTATTACACTAAACTCAAGTGACTCTCCTTTTGCTCCCACAGTAAGGGAAAGAAGCCTTTACAAAATCTTTCCACTAACACGATGAGCCAGAGAACCTTGAAATCCTTTTACTCCCCCTCCTGGTGTAGGCAAAGAACCCGATAATCCTTTTTCTCCCTCTTGGAGTAGGCAAAGAACCTTGAAATCCTTTTTTACCCACTTAGTGAAGGAAGAGAACCCTGAATCGTTTTTCTTCCACCTGGTGAAGGTAGAGAACTTGGATCTATTAATGAAGAAGATCTTCCTCAGAGCCACAAAGGAAGTAGGACAATAGCTTGAAGATGATGAAGACCTTGAAGATGATAAACACTTTGATTGCAAAAACCTTTGTGAACCGCTCAGAAACTCCCCCTAACATGGATCTCTCTCTATCTCTCTCTCTCTCTCTCTCTCTCTCTCTCTCTCTCTCTCTCTCTCTCTTTCTCTCTCTCTCAAACTCTCCCTCTTCCTGCTCTAAGCCCCCTTTTGGATTAAATCCATAGTAAAAGATTACCACAAAAAACAATTGGAGATGTTAAATAGAAAGCCTTTAAAAGAAGCCTTAATTTTTAATTATGCGCAACTGGTCATCTAAGATAATCGACATATCATCCTGTATGATTAGTAAAAAATAACCCTATCAACCAGGATGATCACCTATTCTCTATATGATCAGAGTAAGTATTTATACATATCATCCAATATAATCCTACGATCGTCTAGGATGATTAGTATAAATACTATACTAATTATCCGGTATGACCTTGGATGATGAGTGGCAATCTCCATATCATCCCAAAAACCTTCTAGACGTCGAAAATGATCAGTCTAGATGATTAAAGTAAAGTTATGGTTTTTTCATCTTGGATGATAAGGGACCGTCCTATAAAATATAATATATCGTCCAGTATGATCCAAATGGATCATCCTACTATTGCGGATCAATGGTTTATGATTTTGATGATAGCAAACATTCCTTATTTCTCTACGATTTCCTTATGTGCTAACGTTTTAGGTCCACACGATATGACTGCAATTTGGAACCAGCTCAAAATTGGGTAGACTAAGTCTGTGTCAGTTTGTAATCTTTTTCCTTTCTTGAGTCTGTTGTATTTGGTGTGACATCTGATGATTTGTAACTTGGAAGATTTTCTATTATGCCCAAAAAGATTTCTATTTTAGGTAACATCGTCCGGGATGATATTTATATCATCTTGGATAATCTAAAAAAAGTAGAAATCCTAATTAGGGCATCCTCTTTAAAGCAGCCGTCTTTATACAAAACACATCGTCCTGGACGATTTTGTATCGGCCAGGATGATCGGCTCAATTCAGCAAGAATCTGCCGCCAGATCTATTTAGAAAAATCTTATTTTTGGACATCGTCCAGGTGGATCATCCTGGACTATAAAATATCATCCCGGACGATCCAGAGCAATTTTTCCAAAATTTCTCAGGCAGTTTTGGAAAGCAATTAATGGGGATTTCGACCAGGCCGATCGCAAGATCGTCCGGGATGATTAGACATCATCCAGCTTCATTTTAGGGCAATATTTAGGATGATTTTCCTCATATTAAAACTAATCGGCCAGGACGATATGCTTATCGTCCTGGACGATAATGTCGACAACTTGTATTAATAAGCTCGTTTTGAGAGCTTCTTTTTAAGCTATGGCAAGGCACTTTGTAAGTGTCTTTGGCAGCCATTGTAGCTTCATTCTTGTGGGGGAAACCTGAAGAAAGTGCTTGAAAGGGAGAGACAAAAAGGTGGAGTTTGAGAGGGAGAAGATCCTGTGAGGGGGAGGAACTCAAGGGAGTGTGGTGGGGGATCCACATGGTTGCTCCGGCGAACTCGCACCTTAGTACCATCGCATTCAAGGCTTGTCTCGAGGTAAGTTCACCAAAGAAGAAGTTCTCTTTGGTGTCAAAGGACCCGGTGACTCCGCCGCACCGGGGAAGGTGGAAGTGATTTTGTAAGGGCTTCTCCGCCTAGCTGTGGGGACTAAAGGAGAGACACTTGTTTTAGTGCAATACTTGGAGGGTGCCTCCAAGGAGTGGATGTAGGTCAAGGTTTGACCGAACCACTATAAATCCGGTGTGTTCTTTTCTTATTATTGCTTCCGCATTATTTAATTTTTGCACCTTGATTTTTGTGGTGATTTTGGTTTGAGTTTTATCTTTTGTTTTAAAGCTTTCCAATTCACCTCTCTCTTGGTTAGCTTGGGCCGGTTCATAGGGCTTAACATCCCTAATGAACTTTTAAGTGGTATCAGAGCAGAATTCATAAAATAAGTTTTTAAAAGCTTTTGAATTTTTCAATCCATGGCTAATTGTAATGTTGCGGAAGGTTATTCAATCACCAGACCTCCTTTATTTAAAAATATGTCATTTGATTTTTGGAAAAACTCGCATGTCTATTTTCTTGCAATCAATTGATTTTCGCATGTTGCATATGATTTTAACTGGTTATTCATCACCATCACGAATTGTTAATGGAGTTAAAATTGATATTCCTTTTAGTCAATGGAATAACGAAGAATAACTCAATGCTCAATTGAATGCAAAGTCTTTAAATTGCTTTTTCTGTGCTTTAAATTCTAATGATTTTATGTTAGTATCCACGTGCACTACCGGTAAGGAAGTTTGGGATAAATTGCACACCATATACGAAGGCACTAGTGAAATCAAGCAATCCAAGTTGAATTTGTTAATGCATGATTTTGAATTATTTTCCATGAAACCTTTTGAAACGATCTTAGACATGTATACCATATTCATTCAAATTGTAAACTCATTGCATGCTTTAGGAAAAGATTTTTCAAATTTTGAAAAAGTTAACAAAATTCTTTGATGTCTACTGTTGCAAATCTATTTTTCATGTCTTATGTTTTGATGATTGACAAACACTGCTTTTCTTGGACAGCTTGTTGCTTCTAACTTTTCAGGAATCGACGATCGGACAATCAAAAAGAAGCCAAGTTCAGGAATGCGTAGGTTTAGGGTTGAGTCAGTCTGTACTTTTGTTTTTTTACCTTTTGAGTCCACTTGTAATAGTCAAAGAGGCTGATGCTTTGTAACCCTTCACACACACACTTGAGAGAATTAGATTTTCTGTTTTTACTCATATCGGCCAGGACGATTTCTTTGATCGGCCTGGACGATCAGCTTAAAACAGAAAGTCTAATTAAGGATTCTTAATTAAGGCAGCTGACATTAACAGATCATCCTGGACGATACGTGTCTCGGCCAAGACGATAAGCTCAAAACAGAAAGAAGTAGCCGCCATAGACAAGTATGGTATACCATATCTTTAAATTATCGGCCAGGACGATCCTCGTATCGGCCTGGACGATATTAACAAATTATGCCATAATTGTTCAGGAAATCAAGGAAGTAATTAAAGATGATTGATATGATCATATCGTCCTGGACGATCGCAAGATCGGCCAGGCCGATCTAGTTAAAAACCTTAAGTTACTTCAGGACGATCAATATCGGCCAGCCCGTATTCAGGGCTATTGTCAGGACGATTTTCCTCTGATTTGAACTGATTGGCCAGGACGATCGTGAGATCGGCCTGGACGATCAAGCTATTTTTCAATCGTCCAGCTCTGCATCCAGGGCTATGCTCTGGCCGATCTTCATTGATTTGTACTGATCGGCCAGGCCGATGTCCATATCGGCCTGGACGATATTGTCGGCAACTTGCAATTAATGAGCTCTTTTGAAGCTCTTCTATTTAAGAGCTCTTATTCAACGTTTTTAAAAACCTTTGGCTGCTGCCTTGACCTAAGAAGGCCTTGAGGAGAGAAAGAGAGAGAGAAGAGAGAGAGAGGATCTTGTGAGGGGGAGCTTGTGAGGGGTTTCACAAGGGTTGCTTCAAGGATCTCTCTGCGTCGTCTTCGTCTAGAGTTTCTCGTCCGTGGAAGGGTCGGTAGAGGTAAGGAGTTTTGCTTTTGGTTCTGGTTCTCTGCCAGCTTCAGGAGGAAGCAAAAGGAGATAGGTTCTCTGCCTTGCCGGGGTGGCAAAAAGGAGGTTCTTGTGAGGGTTTCTCCACCTAGCCGTGGGGGCTAAAGGAGAGTCACTTTTTGTGTAGTGCAATACTTGGAGGGTGCCTCCAAGGAGTGGACGTAGGTCGAGTCGACCGAACCACTATAAATTTCTGTGTTCTTTTTCTTGCTTCCGCACTTTTAAATTCCGCATTATTTTGTGGTGTGATTTGGTTTATGTGATTTTATTTCTTTGTTTAAAAAGAAGTTTTTAAAATACCAATTCACCCCCCCTCTTGGTTAGTTTGGGACTAAGTTCATAGGGCTTAACATCCCCATCAAACTTTCATCTACTGGATAAATTTGATTCTAAAGTTGTTGCTATTTGTGAATCTAAAGATTTGAATGTATATTCTATTGATAATTTGATTGGCCCACTCATTGCCTACGAGCAAGGTTTGGGTCAAAGACTTTTGGATGCAGGTGAAATGATCATTCTAAAAGCTGAAGATACAGAAAGAGATAGCTTAGTTGGTGACAAATGCAATGACTTGTCAAGTAAATCACAAAGCTCAGCAAAGTATAAGCAAAAGTGGAAAAAAGGTAAAAATGGTAAGGATGTTCATATTCCTTCTGACATTATTTGCTTTTGATGTAGGAAACCTGGATATATGAAAAATCAGTGCCCTAATTTAAAAATTCTTCCTACGAAAGAAATGG
This sequence comes from Dendrobium huoshanense, assembly GCA_016618105.1. NCBI lineage: Eukaryota > Viridiplantae > Streptophyta > Magnoliopsida > Asparagales > Orchidaceae > Dendrobium > Dendrobium huoshanense. Next base: position 34,501,174 of record CM028347.1, read on the forward strand.
CAAGGCGAAAGAAACTTTGAATTGGGGAAATACCGAAAGGCAAAAAATCTCATGGGCAGATCTGGTCTCTGAAGCATCGGACCAGGAGAGAGAAAATGGTTAAAAGCCTTTCGTGTTTTTGTGTTGTGTTTTTTGTTTTTATATTTTGTTTATTTTTTTGTTTTTGTTTGGTTTATTCTTTGAAACTTTTTGTTTTTGTGAAAGTTTTTTTTTTAAAAATCAACACACACATTCACTTTTTTAAAAATGAAAAATATACTTCCTGATTTTTCTTGAAATCTTTGGTAAGTTGTGTTTGACTTCTCTAAAACAGTCAAAGGAAGGAAACTCATATATTCTTAACTCTCAATCTCTGTTTTCTAAAAGAGGTTATCCTACTTGTTGATTTAAAATCTTTTTCATCTTTTAAATTAGTTTTTGAAACAAAATTTTTTATCTCCCTACGTTTTATTTATCGCATAGGAATCTTTTGTAAGTTTTTGAATCTAACTCATAATTTTCTTAATCAAGCAATTCGCTTTGTCACTAAGATGAGTTTTCCTTTGTTTTTTTAAGAATTAAGAAAGGAAGCATATTCAAAAAATTGGTCAATGATGCCAAAAATAAAAGATCCGTAAAGACGCCAAATTAAAAATATATAATACACAAAGTGTATCAAAAGATGCATAGTACGCTAACCAATTGTCAAGAGGCATAAAATGAGTCCACAAAGTTAATGCTTACCATTCTTGTACTTCTTAAAAAGTTAAAGAAAACCCTTGATACTTTCGATACTTGAGTTTGAAAATCTTGATTCTTGATTCAAAAAGTTATGCATTGATCTTCTATTAGATATATTTTATGGAAGGAGTTTTTGAAAAATTATTATTTCTTTCTCTAATTTATTTCTTGATTTAGATCTTGAATCAAAAAGTTTTTTTTTGCTTTTTTAAGGAACTTGAGTTTGGATTATCAATATCTGAGTTTCTAACCTTTTCTGGGCTATGCATTGTTAAATCCGATTCTACTATGATTTTGATTAAAATTAAGAGGTAACTTTATCATTTTAAGAATATTTTGTTTTCTCACTAGATCAGGAATTGTTTTTTCTGTGTTTTGTTTTTTGTTCCTCTTCTCTTTTTGATAATGTCAAAGGGGGAGAACGTAATGTTGAATTTGTATCTTTTTTTCTTTTAAAAAAAAATTAAAACAACAAAAATATTTTCATCTCCACTATTTTTTAGTATTACTCTAGTGAGGGGGAGATTAAGAGAAATTGCTTTTTTTTTTAAACTCAAATTAAATTGTTTGCCATCATCAAAAAGGGGGAGATTGTTGCAGATCAATGGTTTATGATTTTGATGATAGCAAACATTCATTATTTCTCTATGATTGCCTTATGTGCTAACGTTTCAGGTCCACACGATCAGACTCCAATTTGGAACCAGCTCAAGATTGGGTAGATTAGGTCTGTGTTAGTTTGTAACATTTTTCCTTTCTTGAGTCTGTTGTATTTGGTGTGGCATCTGATGATTTGTAACTTGGAAGATTTTCTGTTGTGCCCAAAAAGATTTATATTTTTGGTAACATCATCCGGGACAATATTTATATCGTCCTGGATGATCTAACAAAAGTAAAAACCCTAATTAGGGCATCCTCTTTAAAGCAGCCATCTTTATGCAAAACACATCATCCTGGATGATTTTGTATCGGCCAGGACGATCGGTTCAATTTAGCAAGAATCTGTCGCCAGATCTACTTAGGAAAATCTTATTTTTGGACATCATCCCGGTGGATCGTCCTGGACTATAAAATATCATCCCGGAAGATCCAGAGCAATTTTTCCAAAATTTCTCAGGCTGTTTTGGAAAGTAATTAAAGAGGATTTCATTCAGGCCAATCGCAAGATCGTCCGGGACAATTAGACATCATCCAGCTTCATTTCAGGGCGATATTAAGAATTATTTTCCTCATATTTAAACTAATCGGCCAGGACGATATGCCTATAATCCTGGACGATAATGTCAGCAACTTGCATTAATGAGCTCGTTTTGAGAGCTTCTTTTTAAGCTATGGAAAGACACTTTGTAAGTGTCTTTGGCAGCCATTATAGCTTCGTTCTTGTGGGGGAAAATTGAAGAGAGAGCTTGAAAGGGAGAGAGGAATGGGTGGAGTTTGAGAGGGAGAAGATCCTGTGAGGGGGAGGAACTCAAGGGAGTGTGGTGGGGGATCCACACGGTTGCTCCGGTGAACTCGCACCTTAGTACCATCGGATTCAAGGCTTGTCTCGATGTAAGTTCACTAAAGAAGAAGTTCTCTTTGGTGTCAAAGGACCCTGCGACTCCGCCGCACCAGGGAAGGTGGAGTGATTTTGTAAGGGCTTCTCCGCCTAGCTGTGGGGGCTAAAGAAGAGATACTTGTTTTAGTGCAATACTTGGAGGGTGCCTCCAAGGAGTGGATGTAGGCCAAGGTTTGACCGAACCACTATAAAATCAGTGTGTTCTTTTCTTATTATTGCTTCCGCATTATTTAATTTCTGCACCTTGATTTTTGTGGTGATTTTGGTTTGAGTTTTATCTTTTATTTTAAAGCTTTCCAATTCACCTCTCTCTTGGTTAGCTTGGGCCGGTTCATAGGGCTTAACATCCCTAACAAACTTTCACCTACATGATATGATTGAATAATTTAATAATAATTAAATCCTTAATCATCATATTAATTTACGTATGATTGTCATAAATCATCCAGGATGATATATATCATCTTGTATGATTAGAATAAAACTTGAAAGTTAAAAAATTTTCTAAACAATGATTGGCGGCTATTTTAATCTTTTAAGCTGATCATCCCAGACCTTATGGATTGTTTAGTTTGATTATTTTAATTATGCATAATTAACTGAATGCCCTAATTAGGGTTTCTATTTTTTTTCTGATAATCCAGTACGATCTAAGATCATCCTATACGATTTGGTCAAAAATAGAAAAGATCAATAACTCATCAAATTTCTCTCACTAAGTGTGTGCGTGAAAGGTTATTTAGCTTGGGGTCCTCTGTATTCAAGGTTTAACTCAAGAAACGTTAACAATACACTGCTATGAAATTACAAGCAAAGTCAACCATAATCTACCCAATCTTAAGCTAATTTTCATTACAAGTGATCTTTATAAACCTAAAAGGTTAGTAAGAAGAGAAAATAAATTAGATATTCAATAATAACAGTGGTAAAGAAACAATAATATTTGTTATCATAAAAATCAAGGTATTTGGATCAAAATTTATTACAATCTCTCACTCTTCAATGATGTAAAAGATTATTATTAAAAATTTTGAATCAAACAATTTTTTTAAATAAATTAAAGAAAGAAATAAACATAAAAACAATAGTAGTAAAATAAGGTAGTTTCCACTAATGTTAAAAGCAAACAACCCAACAACTACTCCCCCTTTGACATCATAAAAAGAGGGAATAAGAAAAATACCACGTGGAATAAAATGCATAAAAAGAGAAATAGTACAAAACTAGAACCAAACATTAACAAACTAGTAGAAGGAGGAATCTTGATCAGGTGGAGGTGATGGTGGTGACTGCTGAAAGAATCGATGTAGGGAAGAAAACTGCTCCCCATACCGGACCATGTCCTAGTCGTGCTACTGCTGCTATTGTGCTTTGTATGCCTCAAACTAAGCTATGTACTTATCATATCATGCTGTAGCTGCTGCTCAATGACATATGACTCAAATTTTGCTTTCCACTAGTTAAAACTCTCCACCAGGTATTTTAACTAGGGCTATTGGCGGATAGGGATAGGTTCAAGAATAGGTCCTTCCTCTTCCTCCTCAGGCTCCTAGTGCACATGTTGACAACGAGTATAGTGAAGGGTCTAAAAGGAGATATTGGAGAAGAAAATAGGGAGGTGATCCGGTGGGACTGGATATTGAAGGTTGTATTTCATCTCATGGATATAAGAAATAATATGTCCTAAGGCCAGATTTTGTTTCCTCTAATGCCCATAATCCTTAATACTGGTTAAATAATATATGTATTAGATTATAAGATTAGCACATTAAAATTTTGGTGAGCTTAAATGTAGAAGGTGGTGAGGGATATAACAGGAGTGATATGAATCCAATCCCCTTTAGAAAGAATAAATGAGCAAAGAATTTGCTATATGGTTTGGGCATCCTTAACTAATGTTTTTACTTTGGCTACATGGGTGTGGACCTTAGTTCCTCTTAGGACTTAAAATTAGGATTTGAGACAATGATATGGATCTTATCTCCATTGGTAAAAAGGTGAAGGAGGTCATGTAAATATTGATAAGTAATTTCTACTGGCCTCTTATTGACATAAGATTGTAGAGTAGTGAAGGCTTGGTTGAGGTGAAGATTTGTGAAAAATTCTAAGAGGAGATCAAAATCTAAAGAGAAGGCATGTGTGAGGTGAGAATTAAGTGTTGTTTTGGCAAATAGATAAAGTACTTAAATGTTCAAAATACTTTGATCAAAAATTTTTTGAAGGAGTTATGCTAGCATTCTTGTATCGGTGGTAGGCTGCTTCATCAGTTTCCTCGATAAATTGAAGATCAACTTCCCTCCTAGATGAGCTACTTGCCTTCATTCTAGCTCTTTTTCCACTCGCCATTTGCAAGATTTGGGAGTTTGTGTGAGAGGGAGGAAATATTGGAAGAGTTTGTAGTGAAGAAAATGGTGAAAATCAGCTGTTTATATAGGGTCAGCCAAATCATCCAAGATGTTCGTGGGATCGTCGAGGATGATTGAGTGCAATAAAGTCTTTTAGCAAATTCATCAAAAAGGTGGTCATATTATCTAGGATAATAAGATATCATCCAGGATGATTAGACACATGCAATCATCCCGAGGAGTCAGCCTGGATGATCATTGACTAAATGTATCATCCTGGACGAACAAGTGGATCATCCAGGATAATGTGAAATAATTGATTATCCTGATAGAATTGAAATTGTCCAATCATTTTTGCCATGTGGATCATCCAAGATGATATGAGATTTTTTTAGTACGATCACTAATAATTTACACAAATCAAACCGTTGGATGTGTTATGATGGGAGGAGTGACTTTTTTGTTTAGATCCTACAAGATGATTTGGATCGTCCTAGAAGATTTGAACAAAATAAAAAAAAACTAGGATATATAAAGTGATCATCAAGAGTTCTTCAAGATAAAAACACAAATAAAATAAACAGAAAAAACATAGATAAAAAATAGACATAATTAAAAATCAAAAGAAACTTTTTTTTTTGAATCGATCAACACTAGAAAATGATAAATTTCCCTTATGATTGGATTAAAAATAAATAAGAATTGATATAACTTTGTTTAAATATGAAAAATTTAGAAAACCAATGTTATTAACCATAGCTCAGAGTTCTTACAGGTTAAAATTCCCTTTTTAAACACAAATCTATATAAATAAAGAAATCAGATAAAAAAAGATATATGTTCAAGCTTCGTTTCAAAAAAAAGATCTGATAGACTAATATTAGAATGTAATCAAAAGCATGATTTTCAAAATTCAAGTGTTTATAGTTATCACATGGCATATGAATTCTTTTAAAATTTAAAGATTTGAAAGAGAAGGAAGCTTATTTCTTGGTGGGCTCTTTTTTTCTCTCTTATCAGTTGTTTGACACACTTTGCGCATCTTTTGATTTTTGATACACTTTGTGTATCTTGAAATTATTTGGTGATCAATGTGCATCTTTTTAGTTTTCTTTTGTGATCATTTTGTACCTCTAACGTTTTTTACTTGCAAGTTAGCTTCCTTTCAAAACCTTTAAAAAAACTCAATTATGAGATTATCTTCCTGATTCAAGAGAAAAAAACTCACTCTCTAATATATGAAAGAGTAAACCACAAACAAGAATTATATCCATATGATAAATGCAAAAACCTTAACGAGAATACTTGAAGGTGATTCAATGACTTTGAGTATTATTCATATTAGATAGCTTACTGTTGGAAGATGAAATAGATCTCAATTTCAAAGTCCAACTTTTAATTTGAAATAGATTTTGTTTCAAATAGAAATATACACCACTAAAGGAGTTAGAGGAAGAGTGACTATCATTAATATTTCTTCCTTTAACTTATTTAGGAAAGTCAATCACTTCATATTAATTTCTGAAACCAAAGGCAAGGTAAATTTATCATTTAGGAAATCAATATCAGCAAGGAGCTTCAATCTGATTCTTTTTTAAAAGAAACTGAAAGAAAGAAAAAAGCCATAACATAAAATGTAGAAACATGAATAGACATACAAATAAATAACTACCAAAACATCAAAAATAAGAAATAACCATTTTATGAATTAATATCGATTACACCTAATTTGGTTCTTAAAATGCTGAAAGTTTCAAAAGCCAGTGGTTTTGTAAAGAAATCAAAAAGTTTATTTTATGTGGCTACATGGTGTAGCTCTATGTCTCCTTTATTAATATGGTTTCTAATAAAGTGGTGCCTTATGTCAATGTGTTTGGTCCTGGAGTGTTGGATTGGGGTCTTTAAAATGCATATGGTACTAGTGTCATCAAATAAGATTGAAATTGTGCATATAGGTAGTCTTAAACCTAGAATTTATTAATATAACCAAAGAACTTGGGCCACAACTTCCTATGGCTAAATACTCAACTTCAGTAGTGGACAGGGTAACTAAGTTCTATTTTCTATTGGACTAGGAGACTAAGGTTTGTCCTATGAATTGACATGTTCTTGAAGTGCTCTTCCTTTCAACTCAACATCCTACAAAATTTGAATTAAAATATCCTATGACTCAAAGGTGGTGCTGTGCTTAAGATATCAAATTCCTAAGTCTTGGGTACCTAAGAGATATCTAAGGATTCTCTTAAAAATAATTAAGTGGGACTCTTTTGGATCAGCCTAAAATCTAGTACATAGATAAATATTAAACATGATATCAAGTCTACTAGCAGTTAAGTAAAGAAGTAATCTAATTATTTCTCTAATTTTCTTTTGATCAATAAATTTTCCATTGAATCCTTGTCAAGCTTAACATTGGAACTCATAGGAGTATTGATTAGCTTAGCTTTATCCATTTTAGATTTATTAAGGATGTCCTTAATATATTTAAATGCCTAAGGAAAGTTTCATCATCCTTCTGCTTTGTGCTAAACCCTAAAAAGTAAGTCAGTTCTCCCAACATACTCATATCAACTTCTTTACTCATGATTTTTGAAAACTCATCACAAAGGATTTTATGAGAGGATCCAAATAAAATATCATCAACCTAAATTTGGATAATAATTAATTCATCTCTTACCATTTTTAGAAACAAGGTGGTGTCTACGCTCCCCTTAATAAAAAATCTTTCTAATAAGAATGTGTTAGCCTTTCGTGCCATGCCCTAGGTGCTTATTTAAGTTCATATAATGCCTTTTTTTAATTTGAACACATGATTAGAAAATTGTGAACTTTCAAAACATGAGGGTTGTTCAACATACATAACTTTAATTATCACCCCCATTTAAAAAGGCACTCTTAACATCTATTTGGTATAGTTTGAATCCCTTAAAGTAAGCAAAGGCTAGTAATACTCTAGTAGCTTCTAATCTAGCTACAGGTCAAAAGTCTTTAAAATTAATCCCTTCTATTTACCCTTAGCCACCAATCTTACCTTATTCCTTACTATTACTCGAGAAGCATTCATTTTATTTTTGGAAACTCATTTAGTTCCAACCACACTCTGGTCCTTAGGTCTTCTATTACAAATTTATTCAGTTCTTCTTGCATGGTTAAGATCAAGAATTCATCAGATAAGGCTTGATTCAAGTTGGTGGGTTCATTCATTGAAATGAAGGTAGAGTGGTTTACCTTTTTCCTAAGTCCATGCTTGTTCTAACACCTTCAGATGGGTCTCCTAAGATTAATTCTTTAGGATAACCTGAAGAATATCTCCATTCTCTAGGCAAAGTGATTTTAGGTTCTACCCTTTCTTCCATATTTATAGATTCTAATCCTTGGATGACTTATACAACCTCCTCTTCTTATACCCTAGACCCTCCATAATTATTAGATTCATCAAACATAATATGAGTGGTATCTTCAACTACCAGTGTTCTTTTATTAAAAACTCTATAGGAATTCCCAACACTTGAGTAACATATGAACACTCCATTAGATTTTGTGTTAAACTTTCTTAGTTGAGACTTCCTATTATTTAAAATGAACACATTACATCCAAAGACATGGAGGTGAAAGAGGTTGGGTGTGCTACCATTCAAAATTTCATAGGGTGTCTTATTCAGTTTGTATCTAATATTTATCCTATTCAGTACATAATAGGCTATATTCACCACTTCTGCCCAAAAGTATTTTGAAAGTGAGCATTCAACTAATATGGCTATAATGGCTTCTACCAAGGTCCTATTCTTTATCTTAGCTACCCCATTCTACTAAGGGGTTCTAAGAGCTGAAAAGTGGTGATCTATCCCTTGCTCCTAACAGAAAGTTTAAAATTTCTCATTCTCAAATTCTCCACCATAGTCATTATGAATAATTATAATTTTACATCTTAATTTCCTCTGAATCCAAGTGGAAAAAGATCTAAATTACTTGAATGATTCACTTTTATGGTATAGGAATCTAACCCAAGTAAACATAGAATAATCATCAACAATCACATACCCAAAGACCTTCCCTCTTAGGCTTGCATTGGTGACAGGTCCAAAGAGATCCATATAAAGGGCTTTTAAGGGTTTTCTAGTGACAATATCTTTGATTGAGGGGAAAGAGTACTTCACTTATTTTCCTAACTGACAGGCATCACACAGGTTTTCCTTAATAAACTCTAGTCTTGGAATTCCTCTCACTAGGTTTTTTTGGTTGATCTTCCTATGGCTTTTCATGCTTGCATGTCATAACCTGCTATGCCATAACTATGACTTATTAGTAACTATTTTTAAGTAACGAGCAGTGTCAGATTTAAAGTAATTAATATTACGAAAGTAGACGTTGTTGATCTTTTCTCCCTATAAAATAATATTATCATTTAAGCTTTTAATATAGCTGGTTGACAGAAACTTTATGTTGAAGCCATTATCACATAGCTGATTAATAATAAAAAAGCTAGCTGTTGCACTCTATTCTTTACTCTAGTTTTCTGGGCAATTCTAGGGTTCACATCTCCACGCTCCCCCGATCCTTCTCCTGGCCTGGTTCTTTCATTTCTCTCATGTTTTTCCTTCTCTTAGTTCTTATCATGGTTTCTCGTAGCATTATTTTGAGCTTTTTTTGTAGGTTTTTTTTTTTTTTGGGGGGGGGGGGGGGGACAATGATGTCTCTGATGTCATCCATCCTGGTTGCTTCTTTGCCCCCGAATAGTAATACCCATTCTTTTAAGGATATTGTGTCGGGTTGTTCTTCCTTGTCTTCTAGGGTTCAGTTTGTGCACTCTTTGTATAAGGGTTGTCCTGACATTTTGATTGAGGATTCGGTTATTTCTCAGCTTGCTGCACCTTTTAAGTTTATGTTGGTTGGTAAATTTGTTCTTCGTCGTCCTAATCTCGATGTGATTCATAAGTTTTTTCTGAGCCTTAAAATTTCTGGCTCTTTTAATGTCAGTTTGCTAGATTCTCATCACATTGCAATACAACTTACTAACGACTTAGATTATAGCCGTATTTTCTCTTGGAGATTGTTTTATATTCATGGTTGTCAAATGAGGTTACTCAAATGGGCACCAAATTTTGATGTGTGGGAGGAGTCTCCCATTGCACCTGTATGGATTTACTTTCTGAATTTACGACTTCACTTCTTTAATTGGAAAATTCTTTTTGGATTAGCCACGATGTTTGGTAGACCTTATATAAACCGACCAAGCTACTGCAACTTTATCTTGCCCGTCGATGGCTTAGATTTTAGTTGAGTTAGATGTTTCCAAAAAACATCCTAATGAGATATGGTTGGGTTCTGAATTGAATGGTTATTTTTAAAAGGTGGAAATTGAAAACCTAACTATTTTTTGTTCTCATTGTAAGATGCATGGCCATTGGGTTAATGAATATTTTTGATTACATCCTAATCTTTGTAAGGAGAAAGTCTCATCTAAAGTTTTATATTTGAGTGACAATCAGGAACATTTGGTACCAGTGGGGAAAAGAAATGCCTCTAATTCGAAAGATATGGTGGTTTAAAATTCTTCCCATATAATTAAGGATCATGTTTCTAGGGTCTTGGAGGATTTTGATATGGTGGTTCATATTGATTCTACTTCCATCCTGCAAGAAGTTTTTAATGCTAGTCTTGAACAATTTACAAGCCATGATCCTATTGAGCAAAGGCTGGATAGTTGTTCACCTCCTATTAATGTTTCTATCTATGATAAGATTACTTATGTTTCTACTAAGAATTTGACTGATGCAGTTTCCTCAATAGTTCCTAATATATCTGCTAATTTGGTCACTAATTTTTCTACTATTGTTATTCAAGAGAAAGATCAAGAGAATTTTGGGGTTGGTGGTCTTGATAAAGGAAAATCGGTTGTGAGGGAGCTTTGTCCCTTACAGCAAGAATTGTGGAAGAAAGCTTTGCCTGATGATAGTATTGTTCAGATTGTAGTTGGGCCTCAAAATTCTTCTCAACCCGAGGTGTTAAAGCTTGGAAATAATGTGTCCAACAATTTTATAATGTGGAAGGTGATGTTTTTTCCAGTGAAGAGGTTTTACTTCTTTCTAGGGAGCACTCTGGTATGTTGAATGAAAGTAATTTTCCCTTGAATGAGCATTATCATAGTGAAGTTTTTACTGATAATGAAGATACGGATTTAATGTCCAAATGTTTTTCTAGAGACTATAATGATACTAGTTTTTCTAAAGGTCATGGTAAGAGAAGTAAGAAACCTAAAAATATTATTTTTCATTCTCCTCATCCTACCCGCTCGCATACTTCCCATTAATTAGTGTTTCTTATGTTTAATGCTATCATTTGGAATGTTAGGTGTATTGGTTGTTCTTCCTCTAAGGTGAGAGTTAAGAACTTATGCCGTATGTTTAATGTCTCTTTGCTTGTCTTACTTGAACCTCTTATTTCTTCTAATAAGTTACTTAGTACTGCTAAATATTTAGGTTTTAAAAAAGCCTTGTCTAATGTTGCTAATAAAATTTGGATCTTTTGGAAAGAATTTGTTCGTGTGGATGTCATTGGTGATTTTACTCAAGTCATTCACTGTAATATTGAAAGTTCTAACATGCAATGTTGTGCTTCTTTTCTTTATGCTGCTTCTTCTCATTATACAAGAAAGATTTTATGGGAATAGATTATTCAATTTCATAATTTATGTAAACTTCCTTGGCTTGTTGGGGGAGATTTTAATACAGTTACTTTTCCTTCTGAGCGTATAGGGGGCTCTCTCCCTATCTATAATTCTATGGTGACTTTAATAACATGATCATGGATTGTAACCTTATTGATATTGGTTTTTCTGGTGATAAGTTTACCTGGTTCCATGAATGTGGAGCATCTTAGTAGGACTCTTTGTGATCATTCTTCGATTCTTATTAAAATTAATTCTAATAGGAGGGATTTTTCTTCATCTTTTAGATTCCAAAACATGTGGCTTATTTATGACTCCTTTATGGATCTAGTTATGAATAATTGGCATCCTCCTTTACATCCAGATAATTCTATTTCTGGTATGAGAAGATTGTGGCTTAAATTGAAAAGACTCAAGTTTATTTTAAACTGTTGAAATCATAATATTTTTAAGAATATTTTTGCTAATATTTTAATTGTAAAAGATAAAGTGTCTTTTTAGGAGAATAAATGTCAATTGGTTCCTTCTGAGGCCAACTTATGTCTTTTGAAAGAAGCTAAACAGGGCCTTTACAAATTGCAAGATCAAGAGAAAAGTTTTTTGAAACAAAAAAGCGCGATTAAACATCTTGTTGAAGGGGATAGTAATACTAAGTATTTTCATGCTTTAGTTAGAAGGAAGTGCTCTATAAATTGTATTTATAAAATTAATAGGCATGATGGTTCCTTTTTTGAGGATAGGGTGAAAATTTCTAATCTAGTTGTGTTGCACTTTCATAATCATCTAAACAAAAGTTTCATTCCTGATGTTCTTGATAAAACTAATATTATTCCTCCTCGTATTTCTCAAGATGATAATGTTTTACTGTCTAGATATCCCTCTTTGGAGGAAGTTAAAGATATTATCATTAATATGAACAGTGAGTCAGTTGCTGGTCTTGATGGTTTCAGTGCTAAGTTTTTTTAAAAAACTTGGCATATCATTGGTAATGATATTTCTCTTCCATTATTGATTTTTTTGAAGGTAATACCATCCCTAAGTTTTTCATTGCTACTTCTATTGTGCTTATTCCTAAGAGTAATTCATGTTCTTTTTGGAATGATTTTAGGCCCTTTGTTTGTGCTCTTTTTTTTTATAAAATAATTTCTAAAATTTTGATGAATCATTTATCTTTTCTTTTGCCTAAGATTATTTCCCCCTTATAAATGGGTTTTGTTAAAGGGCAATCTATTTATGATAACATTCTTTTGGCTCAAGAATTTTGCTAATATTTGGATATTAAACCTAGAGGTGGGAACATGATTTTGGAACTGAAAATTGCTAAGGCTTACGATAATATTAATTAGAAATTTCTTTATGAGATTTTGAAGTTATTTGGTTTTGGTTCTCATTTTATTAATCTCATTAAGCTTTGCATTGAAAGTCCTTATTTTTTCATCATTAGCAATGGTAAAGCTAATGGTTTCTTTAAGGCATCTCATGGGCTGAGACATGGGGATCCTCTTTCTCCGGCCCTCTTCATTATTGCTGCAGAGTATCTGTTTAGAGGGTTTACTGACTTATTTCATGATGTTCCTAGTCTTTACTATAGAACTTTAGGTGGGTTTCACATTTCTCATTTAGTCTTTGTTGATGATTTTATTATCTTTACTAATGCTTCCTTTAATAAGATACAAAGGCTTTTAAATTTTTTCAATCAGTTTGAATCTGTTAGTGGTCTGGCTTTGAAAAAAAATAAGTGTCTTTATTACTTCTAATAAGGTTTCTTTAAAGCGTATTGGGCATATTAAGAATTTAACTGGCTTCAATCAGGCTTGCATACTTTTAAAGTATCTTGGTGTTCTGCTTTATAAGGGTAGAAAGGTTTCTTCCCTCTTTGATTTAATTTTGGCTGTTCATAATAGATTGCTTTCTTGGGATTCTAATTTGTTAAGATTTGGTGGTAGGTTAACTTTTATTAAAAGTTTTCCTTGCTCTATTCCTGTTTACAGTTTTCAAACCTTGTTGCCCTCTAAGGCTGTTTGTAACAAGATTAAGAGGATTTTTAACAAGTTCTTTTGGAGAGGGGCTAGTTCCAATTTTAAAATTCATTGGTCTTTTTCAGACAATTGTTGTGACATGCTGGCTGAAGGGGCTTTAGGTTATAAGTCTTTGAAGGATCTGGCTTTTTCCTTCTCTTTTAAGTTTTGGTATAATTTTCATGTTAATTTGGTCTTTGGGATATGTTTATGAATGCTAAGTATTGTGGTGCGAAGCGTCCCACTTTATGCTCTTATAGTAAATGTATCTCTAAAGTGTGGCATCTACTTTCAAAAGTGAAGTGGTTTGATGAGGGGGGGGGGGGGGGGGGGGGGGGGGGGTGGGGGCATTCCATCGACTCTATCTTGAACTCTACTTCTATTGATTCTTTCAGAGATCATTATTTTTTTAATGAGTATGGTTGGGATGTTGATAGGCTTTCTACTGTTCTGCCTAATTTTATTTTTTAACAAGTTTTATTGCTTCCTTTAAACTTTTATTATCTTGATGTTCAGAGTTTTGCTTTATCTAATGATAGTAAGTTTAAAATAAAGGACACTTGACACTTTTTCATACTAAGCAGGAGGCCCCTAAGGTGTTTAATAAGATTTAGCATAAAAGTATCCCATCTAAGATTTCTATTTTTGTTTGGCGTACCTTACATAAGTTTTGATGCAAACCTATTTTTTCATGGCTTATGTTTTGATGATTGACAAACACTGTTTCTCTTGTACTGCTTGTTGCTTCTAACTTTTCAAGAATTAAAGATCGGACGATCAAGAAGGAGCCAAGTTCAGGATTGCGTAGGTTTAGGGTTGAGTCAGTCTGTACGTTTGATTTTCACCTCTTGAGTCTACTTGTAATGGTCAAAGAGACTGATGCTATGTAACCCTTCACACACACACATGAGAGACTAAGAATTTCTGTTTTTATTCATATCGGCCAGGACGATTTTTTGGATCGGCCTGGACAATCAACTGAAAACAGAAAGTCTAATTAAGGATTCTTAATTAAGGCAGCCGACATTAACCGATTGTCCTGGGCGATATGTGTATCGGCCAGGACGATAAGCTCAAAATAGAAAGAAGTAGCCGCCATAGTCAATTATGGTATACTGTATTTTTAAATTATCGTCCAGGACGATCTTAGGATCGGCCTGGACGATATTCACAAATTATGCCATAATTGTTCAGGAAATCAAGGGAGTAATTAAGGATGATTGATACGATCATATCGTCCTGGACAATCGCAGGATCGGCCAGGACGATCAAGTCAAAAACCTTAAGTTACTTCAGGACGATCGATATCGACCAGCTCATATTCAGGGCTATTGTCAGGATGATTTTCCTCTGATTTGAACTGATCGGCCAGGACGATCGTAAGATCGGCCTGGACGATCAAGCCAATTTTCAATCGTCCAGCTTTGCATCCAGGGCTATGCTCTGGCCGATCTTCATTGATTTGTACTGATCGGCCAGGCCGATGTCCATATCGGCCTGGACGATATTATCGGCAACTTGCAATTAATGAGATCTTTTGAAGCTCTTCTATTTAAGAGCTTTTGTCCAATGTTTTAAAAGACCTTTGGCTGCTGTCTTGACCTGAGAAGACCTTGAGGAGAGAAAGAGAGAGAGGAGAGAGAGAGGATCTTATGAGGGGGAGCTTGTGAGGGGATTCACAAGGGTTGCTTCAAGGATCGCTCTTCTTCGTCTTCATCTAGAGTTTCTTATCCGTGGAAGGGTCGGTAGAGGTAAGGAGTTTGCTTTTGGTTTTAGTTCTCTGCTAGCTTCAGGAGGAAGAAAAAGGAGGAAGGTTCTCTGCCTTGTCGGGGTGGAAAAAAGGAGGTTCTTGTGAGGGCTTCTCCGCCTAGCCGTGGGGGCTAAAGGAGAGTCACGTTTTGTAGTGCAATACTTGGAGGGTGCCTCCAAGGAGTGGACGTAGGTCAAGTCGACCGAACCACTATAAATTTATGTGTTCCTTTTCTTGCTTCCGCACTTTTAAATTCCGCATTTATTTTGTGGTGTGATTTGGTTTATGCAATTTTTTCTCTTTGTGAAAATAGTTTTTAAAATACCAATTCACCCCCCCTCTTGGTTAGCTTGGGACTAAGTTCATAGGGCTTAACATCCCCATCAAACTTTCAAGTGGTATCAGAGTGGGATTCGAAAATTAAAGTTTGAAAACTTTTTGAATTTTGATTCATGTCTAACTTTGGGAATCGTAACACTACGGAAGGGTATTCCAATACTCGACCTCCCCTGTTCGATAACCTACCTTTTGATTTTTGGAAAACTCGCATGTCAACTTTTTTACAATCTATTGATTATCGCATGTGGATGCTTATTCAAGAAAGTTATTCTCCACCTTCTCGTGAAATTAATGGTTTTAAAACTGAAGTTGCTTTTACTGAATGGACTTTTGATGAACGAGATTTAGCTCAGTTAAATGCGAAATGTTTGAACTGTTTTTTCTATGCTTTGAAATCTGAGGATTACATGCGTGTTTCAACTTGCAAAATTGGTAAAAAAATTTGGGATAAATTGTGCATCACTTATGAAGGTACTAATGAAGTTAAAAAATCCAGTTTAAACATTCTCTTGCATGACTACGAACTTTTTCTTATGAAATCTCATGAATCAATTTCTGACATGTACACTAGGTTTACTCAGATTGCTAGTTCATTGCATGCACTAGGAAAAGAACTTTCTAATTATGAAAAAGTTAACAAGATCTTGAGATGCTTGCCTTCGTCTTATGATGCAAAAATTACTGCCATCACCGAATCTAAAGATTTGAACACCTATTCTATTGATAACTTGCTTGGCTCACTCATTGCTTACGAGCAAGGGGTGAATCAAAGAAATCTTGATGCAGGTGAGAAGAAAAAGGAGAAAACAATTGCATTGAAGGCGCACAAATCGAATTTTGAATCTTCCGGGTCTGAAAGCGATGGAGTTGCCTTTATCACAAGGCAATTCAAAAGCTTTCTAAGGAAGAAACAAAAGCATCATCAAAGTTGGAGAAAAGGTAAGGATCACAAACATGTTAAAGGATCTTCTGATGTTGTTTGTTTTGAATGCAGAAAGCCTGGACATGTGAGAACTGATTGCCCTAAGCTTAGAGATCAATCAAGCAAAGAAAAAAGTGATGAGAAAGATAAGTCTAGGAAGGACAAGAAGAAAAACCAAAGGAGCTTTTGGGCAGAATCTGGTACTGATTCCTCTGAGACTGAACTAGAGGAAGAAACTACAAACTTGTGTTTCATGGGAAAAGATCAAAGTGATCAAGAAGAGGTATGTGAACTTTCCTACGATCAACTTCCTGAAGTTTCAGAAAAAATCCATGCATCATATAGGAAATTAAAGAAAACTCATGCTAGCTTGAAATTAGAATTCTTAAATCTACAAAAAGAGCATGAAATTTTGATTAAAGACCATCAAACAATTGATTCAAATCACATGGCTTTACTTGATGAATTTGATGAGTTAAATAAAAATCATGGTGAGTTAGTTGAAGAGCATGATGCATTGAAAATATCACACACATCTCTTGAATCTGATTTTAAGAAGTCAAAGGAGATAAAGAAAAATTTGAGGATTGAAAATGAAGTTTTAAAAAGCACAAACTTGAAGTTTCAAAATGATTTAGAAGCATGTAAGAAACCTAGGATGACTTCTACTTTTAATCAATTGCCAAAACTTAGAGAGAGGCATTATAACTCAAATCACTTAAGAAACCCCTTTCCTGGAGTTAGATGTTTTTCTTGTGGCATGCTAAGACACATCTCACACACTTGTACAATTCACCATAGTACACATTGGGTGTGGAGACCTAAGGTGCATGATCCACAACATACCACACATGCATTGCATTCTTCTCTTCATAAGAAGGAACCCAAACCTGCTTGGGTTCCTAAAACTAACATTTGATAATTTTGCAGGAGGGCTCTCACAAAAGACCTCGTGAGAGTATGTGATACCTGGACAGTGGATGCTGTCGACATATGACTGGTGATGCTAGCCAGTTTGTTGTACTAGAGTCCAGGACTGGAGGCAAGGTTACTCTTGGAGACAACACCACCAGGAAGGTGGTAGGAGCAGGTATAATCGGTAATTCCAAGAACCTTATGATTGAAAATGTTTTACTTGTAGATGGATTGAAGCACAACTTGCTCAACATCAGTCAATTCTGTGACAAAGGCTTCATCGTGCAATTCTTCACGGATTCATGCATTGTAAGTTTAAGTAACAACACTATTTTGCAGGGAAAGAGGGTCAACAACGTCTACATGCTTGATTTAAATAACATTGAATGTGCTGCTTCTTTTTGCTTAAAAACTGTTATTGATGATTCTTGGTTGTGGCACAGGAGGCTTTGTCATGCAAGTATGAAAACCCTTAGGAAAGTGACTCAAAAGGACCTAGTTAGAGGTGTCCCCAAACTTAAGTTTACAAAAGACCACCTTTGTGATGCCTGTCAACTAGGAAAGCAAATCCACTCCTCTTTTCACCCCATAAAGGACATTAGCACCTCTAGACCTTTAGAAGTCCTTCACATGGATTTGTTTGGACCCATTAACATAGCTAGTTTGGGAGGGAAAGTCTATGGTTTTGTAATTGTTGATGACTACTCGAGGTTCACTTGGACTAGATTTCTTTCACATAAAAATGAGTCTTTTGAGGAGTTTAAAACTTTTTCTAATTGGATTCAGAAGAAGCTAGGTTGTGAGATTTTGACCATCCATAGTGATCATGGGGGAGAGTTTGAAAATGAAAGATTTGGAGATTTTTGTGAAGAGAAGGGGATTAGCCATAATTTTTCAACCCCAAGGACCCCTCAGCAGAATGGGGTAGCTGAAAGGAAGAACCGGACCTTGGTGGAAGCCGCTAGAGCCATGCTTGCTGAGTATTCACTTCAAAAATATTTTTGGGCTGAAGCGGTTAACACAGCTTGTTATGTGTTGAATAGGGTGAATGTTAGAGTCAAATTAGAAAAGACACCCTATGAGATCCTTAAGGGTAGGACACCCAATCTTTCCCACCTTCATGTCTTTGGTTGTAAGGTTTTCATTCACAACAATGGGAAGTCTCACCTGGGAAAATTTGATCCTAAATATGATGAAGGAGTGTTCTTGGGATATTCTAGTGTTGGGAAGTCTTTTAGGGTGTTTAACAAGAGAACTTTGATGGTGGAAGAGACAACCCATGTAGTTTTTGATGAATCTAATCCTAAGAAACATGGAGTAGAAGATGATGATGTTGGAGAGATTACAAGTGGAGTAGAAAATTTGGGGAAGGGGAGTGAGCACCTAAGTAATGGAGGAGTAGAAGGGGTCACCCAAGGAATAGAAAATTTTGATGAAAGGGGAGAAACTTCACACACTTTGCCTAGAGATTGGAGATACTCTACTAGTCACCCCAAGGATTTGATCTTAGGAGACCCTTCTAGTGGAGTTAAGACTAGACATGGACTTAGGAAGGAGGTGAACCACTCTGCCTTTATCTCTATGACTGAACCCACCACCATTAACCAAGCCTTTTCTGATGAGTTTTGAATTTTAGCAATGCAAGAAGAGTTGAATCAATTTGTTAGGAATGATGTTTGGGAACTTGTGGAAAGACCTAAGGGACAAAGTGTAATTGGGACAAAGTGGGTCTTTAAGAATAAAGTGAATGATTCAGGAGTGGTGGTGAGGAATAAAGCAAGATTGGTGGCTAAGGGGTACAATCAAATAGAAGGGATAGACTTTGAAGAGACTTTTTCCCCTGTAGCTAGATTGGAAGCCATTATAGTGCTATTAGTCTTTGATTGTTATAAAAGATTTAAGCTTTTTCAAATGGATGTCAAGAGTGCCTTTTTAAATGGGGAGATAAAAGAAGATGTGTTTGTAGAATAACCTCCAGGTTTTGAGAGTTCTCAATTTCCAAATCATGTGTTTAAATTAAAAAAGGCTTTATATGGTTTAAAGAAGACATCTAGAGCTTAGTATGAGAGGCTTAGCACATTCTTACTAGAGAGGGAGTTTGTCAAGGGGAGCGTAGACACCACCCTTTTTCTTAGAAAAGTTGAAGATGATTTATTTATTGTTCAGATTTATGTTGATGATATACTCTTTGGATCTTCTAATAAAAATTTGTGTGATGATTTTTCTAGAATAATGAGTAGGGAGTTTGAGATAAGTTTAATGGGAGAGTTGCCTTACTTTTTGGGGTTTAGCATAAAATAATTGAAAGATGAAACTTTTCTAAATCAAACAAAATACATAAAAGACATTTTGAAGAAATATGAGATGGACAAAGCCAAGCCAATTAACACCCCCATGACTTCTAGTGCTCCTTTGGATAAGGACCCAAGTGGTAAGTCTGTTGATCAGAAGAAGTATAGAGGCATGATTGGATCTTTACTTTACTTGACTGCAAGCCGACCTGACATCATGTTTAGTGATTGCCTTTGTGCTAGATTTCAAGCTGACCCTAAGGAATCCCACATGACTGCTGTTAAGAGCATTTTTATATACCTTTTGGGGACACAAGGATTAGGGATTTGGTACCCTAGACATAGCACTTCTTTTGAGATTATTGGTTTTTCTGACTCTGATTTTGCAGGATGAAAGGTGGATAGAAAGAGCACCTCTGGAACTTGTCAATTCATTGGACAATCTTTGGTCTCTTGGTCTAGTAGGAAGCAAAATTCTGTTGCACTTTCCACTGCTGAAGCTGAATACATTGCTCTTGGAAGTTGTGTGGCCCAATTTCTTTGGTTGAAACAACAGGTATTGGATCTAGGATTACATGTAAGCACCATCTCAATCTTTTGTGACAACATTAGTGCCATATGCATCTCTAAAAATCCTATCCAACATTCAAGAACTAAACACATTGACATTAGGCATCACTTTATTAGAGATCATGTGACTAAGGGAGACATTGAGTTACACCATGTGGCAACTGAAAATCAACTGGTAGACATATTTACTAAACCACTGGCCTTCGACACTTTCAGTTCTTTAAGGACCAGATTGGGTGTGATTGACATAAATGCATGAAACCTTTAGCTAAGTTTTCTTTTACTTTTTTTTTTGCTTTCTTTTGATTTATTTTTTTTAGATCATCACTGATATGGTATTATATTCCTTATTCTTGTTTTTAACAATTTGTAGTTAATATGTTTTCATCTACTTAATCACTTAGATAGTATGAATATTTTGTGATTTTGTCTCTTTCCCTAACTTAGTATTAGTGGCATAGTTTCTTTTCTAATCAAAAGTCTATCTCAAATTAAAAAATTGTTTATGAAACTAAGATCTTTTCTTAAGCTTGCTTAAGCAAACCTATCTTGTATTTATAATGATTAAAAGTCTTTTTGTCACACTAAGATCCCTCGTTACTCTTGTCTTCGATTATTAATCCTGCTTGTGGTAATTCTTGCCTATGTTAGAGAGAGAGCTCCTATTCTCTAATATCTGAGAAGATATATTCATAACTAAGTTTTTTTTAAGGGTTATAAAAGGGAATCTAGCTTTCAAAAATAAAAAAAAATTTGGCCAATGATGCCAACAAAAGAAGCGCAAAGACGCCAAAAATTGAAAAATCTATAAAAGGATGCGCAAAGCGCCACAACATTGACAAGAGGCATAAAATGAGCCCACTCAAAAGCAAGCTACTCTCTCTTTTTATATCTTTTAGAACTTAGAAGTTTTTGTTCTCAAAAGGCTTGATCTCGATTATCGTACGATTGTGACAAATCTACCTCATTATTTTTTGAAGATATTTTTTCTTACGACAAGTGGTAGGTAGATTCTTTTTCTCATATCCAATTAATTATTTGAGTTAGGTCATTGATTTCAAAAGACGATTCTACCCTAAGAAAATGTTTTGGGCTAAGGGTAAACCATGAATGGATATTCTACTATTCTATGAATTAAATGAGATTGGTAACTCATTAACTCACAAGTTTTTAAATCAATCACATGGAATACTATATCATTGACATGTCTTGTTTAAAAAAAAAAAAAAAAAGGAGAGAAGGAATCTCTTTTGCTTTGCTTTGTTGTACCTTCCTTTTTGATATGTCAAAAGGGGGAGAAGTTTATGAGGTTCTTTTTTCATCAATCTTGAATTTTTATCTCTTAACTATTTTTTTCGTAGTGTTTTGCCATCATCAAAAAGGGGGAGATTGTTGCAAACCTATTTTTTCATGGCTTATGGTTTGATGATTGATAAACACTGTTTCTCTTGTACTGCTTGTTGCTTCTAACTTTTCAGGAATCAAAGATCGGACGATCAAGAAGGAGCCAAGTTCAGGATTGCGTAGGTTTAGGGTTGAGTTAGTCTGTACGTTTGATTTTCACCTCTTGAGTCTACTTGTAATTGTCAAAGAGACTGATGCTATGTAACCCTTCACACACACACTTGAGAGACTTAGAATTTCTATTTTTACTCATATCGGCTAGGACGATTTTTTGGATCGGCCTGGACGATCAGCTTAAAACAGAAAGTCTAATTAAGGATTCTTAATTAAGGCAGCCGACATTAACCGATCGTCCTGGACGATACGTGTATCGGCCAGGACGATAAGCTCAAAACAGAAACAAGTAGCTGCCATAGTCAATTATGGTATACTGTATTTTTAAATTATTGGCCAGGACGATCCTAGGATTGGCCTGGACGATATTCACAAATTATGCCATAATTGTTCAGGAAATCAAGGGAGTAATTAAGGATGATTGATACGATCATATCGTCTTGGACGATCGCAGGATCGGCCAGGACGATCAAGTCAAAAATCTTAAGTTACTTCAGGACAATCGATATCGGCCAGCTCGTATTCAGGGCTATTGTCAGGACAATTTTCCTCTGATTTGAACTGATCGGCCAGGACGATCGTAAGATCGGCCTGGACGATCAAGCCAATTTTCAATCGTCCAGCTTTGCATCCAGGGCTATGCTCTGGACGATCTTCATTGATTTGTATTGATCGGCCAGGCCGATGTCCATATCGGCCTGGACGATATTGTTGGCAACTTACAATTAATGAGCTCTTTTGGAGCTCTTCTATTTAAGAGCTCTTGTCCAATGTTTTTCAAGACCTTTGGCTGCTGCCTTGACCTGAGAAGACCTTGAGGAGAGAAAGAGAGAGAGGAGAGAGAGAGGATCTTGTGAGGGGGAGCTTGTGAGGGGATTCACAAGGGTTGCTTCAAGGATCGCTCTGCTTCATCTTCGTCTAGAGTTTCTTGTCCGTGGAAGGGTCGGTAGAGGTAAGGAGTTTGCTTTTAGTTTTGGTTCTCTGCCAGCTTCAGGAGGAAGCAAAAGGAGGAAGGTTCTCTGCCTTGCCGGGGTTGCAAAAAGGAGGTTCTTGTGAGGGCTTCTCCGCCTAGCCGTGGGGGCTAAAGGAGAGTCACGTTTTGTAGTGCAATACTTGGAGGGTGCCTCCAAGGAGTGGACGTAGGTCGAGTCGACCGAACCATTATAAATTTCTGTGTTCCTTTTCTTGCTTCCGCACTTTTAAATTCCGCATTTATTTTTGTGGTATGATTTGGTTTATGCAATTTTCTCTCTTTGTGAAAATAGTTTTTAAAATACCGATTCACCCCCCCTCTTGGTTAGCTTGGGACTAAGTTCATAGGGCTTAACATCCCCATCAAACTTTCAAGTTTATTCCTACTGTTGAAAATTTGATTAAACGTGGTTTAATCTTCCCTACTAAATATCAATGTTTTAATCTTCCCTATTAAAGTTTGGATGTACTTTATTAATATCTTGCATTGAAATTATTTTCATGCTAAGGATTTTATCTTATCTATTCTTAACTCTTGGTTTGTTAAATCCAGAGGTCATATTAGGAACGTTATTCCCTCTCTTATTTTCCAGTTTTTATGGTTGGAAAAGAATAACTCTCTCTTTAATGTGGTTGTCATGAATCATAATATGATTATTCAAAGAGTAAAAGATAAGCTGGTGGCCATGTTTTCTGCTAAAATTTTGATGCCTAAGAATTTTAACAATTCTTGTTTTTCTGCGGTGGATTTGGGTATTAGATTGGTTGAAGCCTCCAGTTAATTTTGTTAAACTCAATGTGGAAGGTGTTAAAATTAGCACTAGGGTGGGTTGTGGTGGTATCCTCAGAGATACTAATGGCAAAGCCATGGTGGGCTTTGCTAGTCCCATCTACAACTGTGATGTTAATGTGGCTATTATCTATGCAATCCTCTATGGGTTGAAACTCTGATTTTCTCTTGATATCAAAAATATTATGCTTGAGTTTGGCTTTCTTCATTGTTATCAGGTTTCTTCTTTGACCAAGGATATTAATTATTCTTCTGCGGTGCTTTACATGAGAAGGTATACTAAGAAATGGTTAAGTATGTTCAATTGAACCTTTTCTATTATTAAGTTGGAAGGGAATGTTTGTGCTTTTGGTATTGCCAAGTGAGGTTGTGACTTGGAGTCTTTTGAGGATTTCAGTATTCCTAACCTTCCTCTTCATATTAGAGGTATGTTATATTTGTATGAGATTAGTTTTCCTTATATGTTTCATTAATGTTATTATTGTTGGGGTTGGTTTTTGTTGACGATTGCCTGGAGTTTGAAGTTTTCCTCCTTCCTGCTATGTTGGTTGGTTCCACTTGGTGGTCTGTTTTCTGAGCCTTTTGGTTTGGTTTCTATTTCTTTTTGTTGGGATTCTGATGGTCCTTTTTGTGTTTGATTTCTTTTCCCTCTGTTATCTTTTCTGGTTATCTTTTGGTCCTATGGTTGGTTTGAGGTGGAGATTTGGTTGTTGTTTTATTTTGCCTCTTATTTTTTCCTGGGGGCTTTTTGTTGGCTTCAATTTGTTGGGTGTTTCTAACTACAATTGGCTTAATATTAGTTGGAGGGTTTTGCTACAACTTGTGGGGTTTTGTCTCGTGTATGGCTGGGTGGGTGTTTTTTAGTGGGTTGGTCTTTCTGCTTTGGTGGAGGATTTGTGTTTTAACTCCTTTGTTATGTTCGTCTGCTTACAGTGGTTTTGTTAGCTTCTTCTTGTATTGCTGTTATTATGATTATTCTCTTTCAGGGTTGCAGTTTGGCCTTGGGTACCCTTTTGGCTGGAGGTATTTTGTGGATTCTATTTGCCTCCTCCATGATGGATTCAGGCTTAGCCTTTCGATTTCTATTTGCCTCCTTAGTCATCAAGTTTGTATGGTATATTATTATTTGTGCTCTTCTTTCTGTGGCCATTTGTATGTAGTTAGGTGTTGCTGGTTTGGTTATTGGATTGCTTGGTATCCTAGCTGGTTGGACTTATGGAATTTTTTATGCAAGATCACCTATTTTATTTTCCTTATATGTTTATATTTTGGCTATATCCCTTTCCTGCTATATCGTGTTTTTCAATGTCTTTCTTTTACAGGCGAGTATTTTGAATGCATCTCAGAAGAGAAGCTGGATGGGGTCATTATTTTTTTTTATCTCTAATCTTTTTTGGGTGCTTATTCTTGTGCACTGTAGCATGTATCTAGGGTATATTATTCTTTTTGTTAGTAGGGACCTCGAGCTCGTAGGATTTTTTGGGTTTCTTTTTGTAGCTCTTTTGAGCAGTAGGTAGCTTGAGGTCCCTTTAAAGACCTTGTACTAATTTTTTATATTAATGCATAGGCCCCTCAGAGGGTTTCAACTAAAAAAAATATAACTGATTAATGATGAGCAAGTTATGTTTCAAACCATCAACTAGTAAAATATTTTCAATGATAAAATTTTTTGAGTTTCCAATTATACCTAACCCCACCACTCTTCTAGTGGTGTTATCTCAACAACCTTATTTTTTCCCCTAACCTCTAGTGATATGAATTGATTTGCATCTCATATCATATGCCTTGACATCTACTGTCCAGGTACCTCATGCTCTAATGAGGCCTTTTGTTAGAGCACTCCTATAAAATTAACATATGTAAGATTTGGGAACCCAAATTGGTTTGGGCCCCATCTTATTGAAAGAATAATGAAGTGCATGTATGCTATGCTGTGAGTTTTAAATTTTATGTCTCCACACCCAATGTGTACTACAGTGAACATTGCAAATGTGGGAGATTTATTCTAGCATGCCACAAGAACAATATCTAACACCAGGAAAATTGTTTACTAATATTTTTTAGGTTATAGTGCCTCTTCCTAGGTTTGAATGATGCATGCTGATGTGATGGATTATGAAATTCATCAAGTGAAGGGGGTTTTTTATTTTCTTTGAAAGCAGTTAATTTAACTTCTATAAACATATTTGTAGTTTTAAGATTTAAATTTTCTATTTTCAATGCATGTTCCCTACTATCTAAATCAGATGCAATAGTGTCTAAGCTTTAGTATGCATTTTCTAATTCAATATGTAGAGCTTTTAAGGAATAACGTTTCTCAGGTAAATCAATAGGCTTTGCATTTAACGAGTCAAATTCATCTAATAAAGCCATATGATTGCTATCTAGAGTGGAATGATATTTTCTTAGAATTTCATGTTCTTTTTGCAAATTAAAAAAAATCAACTTTGAGGCTAGCATGTGCTTTTTTCATCTTCTTATATGAATAATAAATTTGTTCAAAAACTTTAAGTAATTGATCATAAGTAAGTTCACATACCTCTTCTTGATCAGATTGATCACGATGTTTGTTAGCCATTAAATGCATGTTTGTTGCATCCTTTTCTGCTTCAGTTTCAGAGGAGTCTGATACTGAGTCCGCCCAAAAAGTATTTTGGGTCCTTTTCTTTTCTTTCTTGAACATAAGTTTTTCTTAACCATTCTCCTTGCTTGGGTGAGCTTTTAGAGTTGGGTAATCAGACTTATAATATCTTGGCTTCCTGCATTCAAAATAAATAACATTAGAAGACCTGTTATGATTATTATTCTTCTTACCTTTATTCCATTTTTTATGATGCTTTTTCTTTTTCCTCTAGAAGCTTTTGAGTTGTTTAGTTATTACAGAAATATCAATATCTTTAGTACCAAAAACATCAGTGTCCGAATCATTAGCCTTTAAGGCTATAATTTTCTCCTTTTTCTTTTCACTTGCATTAAGTTGCCTTTGGTTCAATCCTTGCTCATAAGCAATTAGTGATCCAAGTATGTTATCAATTGAGTAAACATTTAAATCCTTAGATTTAGAAATGACAGTAATCTTTGCATCAAAGAAAGAAGGTAAATATTTCAAAATTTTGTTAACTTTTTGATAGTTTGTTAGTTCTCTTCATAAGACATATAAAGATGTAACTATTTGTGTAAACCTAGCATACATTTCAGAAAGCTATTCACTATGCTTCATGAAAAAAAGTTCATAATCATGCAAAAGGATATTAAACCTAGATTATTTAACTATGTTTATACCATCATATGTTATGCATAGTTTGTCCCAAATTTCCTTTCCAACTGAAAAAGTGGAAATATGCATATAATCTCATATTTTAAGGAACAAAAAAATAGTTCAAACACTTAGCATTCAAGACGGGGGAGGGGGGATTAGTAGTTTTAAAAATTCTTAAACAAAAAAAAATATTTTTTATCCTTTTGAATATTTTAAAACAAAATAATAAAATAACCCTAGATGCAAAATAATAAAATAACCCTTGATGCAAAATAATGGTTCAGTCAAATTTGACCTACATCCACTCCTTGGAGACTCCTTATCCAACTATTACACTAAAATAAAGTGACTCTTCTTTTGCACCTATAATAAGGCAGAGAAGCCTTTATAAAATCTTTCTATCGACATGGTGAGGTAGAAAACCTAAAAATCCTTTTACTCCCTCCTGGTATAGGCAGAGAACCCAAGAATCCTTTTACTCCCTCCTGGAGTAGGTAGATAACCTTAAAATGTATTTTCACCTACCTGGTAAAGGCAGAGAATCTTAAATCCTTTTTCACCCACGTGGTGAAGGCAGAGAACCTGGATCTGTGACTGATGAAGATCTTCCTCAAAGCCACCAAGAAACCAGGACAATGGCTTAATGATGATGAATACCTTACTTGGAGTAATCTTTTTGAACCCCTCACAAAATCTCCCTCATAAGGTTCTCTCTCTCTCTCTCTCAAGATCACCCTCTTCCTTATTTAAGCTCCCTCTTAGATGAAGTCCACACAAAAGATTGCCACAAAAGATAATTGGAGAGATTAGATAGAGAGCCTTCAAAGAAGCCCTAATTTTAAATTATATGCAACTAATGAAGGATGATTGACAGATCATTCTATATGATTAATACATAATTGCCCTATCAGCAAGGATGATCACCTATGCTATGTATAATTAATACAAGTATTTATACAGATTATCTAATGCGATCCTGCTATTTTCCGGGATGATAAGTTCAAATACTATATTGATCATCCAGTATGACCTTGGACCATGGGTTATAATCTCTATATCATCATGAGAATATCTCTAGAAGACCCAGACGATGCTTCTGGATGATTAGTGTAAAGTTATTATTTTTCATCTTGGACGATAGGGGATCATCCTATGAAATATAATATATCAATTAGTATGATCCAGATGGACCATCTTTATGGTATGATTGAATAATTCAACCATAATTAAACACTTAATCATCAGATCAATTTAGGTATGATTGTTAAAAATCATCCAGATTGATGATGTATATCATCATGTATGATTAAAACAAAATTTGAAAGTTAAAAGATTACCTAAATTGTGGTTGCTGCTACTTTCATCTTTTAAGTTGATCTTCCTGGACGATATGGATTATCATGTGTAATTAGTTGGACGCCCTAATGAGGGTTTTTATTTTTTAACTTATCATCCAATATAATCTGAGTTTGTCTATACGATTTGGTCAAAAATAGAAAAGATATCTCACTCACCAAAATTCTCCCTTTAAGTGAAAGGTTACACAGCTTAGGGTCCACCTTATTCATGGGTTGACTCAAGAAAGGTTAAAAATATATTGCTATGAAATTACAAGCAAACTCAACCCTAATCTACCTGATCTTGAGCTGATTTGCATCATAAGTGACTTTTATGGACCTGAATAGTTAGTAAGCATGGAAAATAAAATAGATATTCAATATTAGTAGTGATAAAGAAATAATAATATTTATTATCATCAAAATCAAGATATTTGGATCCAGATTCACAACATTAGAAACCCCAAACTTAGGAATCTAATAGCCTAGGCATAGCACTTCTTTGAAATAATAGGATATTCTAATTCAAATTTGATAAGATATAGAGTTGATAGGAAAAGCACTTTTAGAATATGTCAATTCATAAGACAGTCCTTAGTATACTAGTTTAGTAGAAAAAAAAATCAGTTGCCTTATCCACTGCTGAAGATGAATACGTTGCCTTAGAAAGTTATGTGGCCCAAGTCCATTGGTTAAAATAATAAATACTGAATTTAGGATTACTTGTTGGAACCATTCTAATATTCTATGATAACACTATTGTTATATATTTTTCAAAGAATCCAATCCAGCACTCTAAGACCAAACACATATACATAAGGCACCATTTCATTACGGACCATGTCACCAAGGGAGATAGAACTACATCATGTAGCTGCTGAAAATCAGCTTGTAGATATTTTTATAAAATCACTAGCCTTTGAAACATTCAGCACCTTAATAATCAAATTACATGTAATAAATATTCATGCTTAAAATTGTTGCTTTCTATTTCTATTCTTTTTTCTTTTATTTATATGTTTGTTTTAGTTTATGTGTTTTTGTTTTTTGCTTTTGATTTTTTTTAATTTTCCTTTAGTGTTTTAAGAATCAGATCACTGCACACTTTTGTTATTGAATTTGTTTTTTAAATGAGAAATTTGCCTTATTTTATTTAGAAGCATGTAAGCAGTGATTGACTCCTGTAAAATAGTTAAACAAAGAAACATTGATGATTATTTCTTTTCCTAGAACTCCTTTAGTGGTGTATTTTCTTTTTAAATCAAAATCTATTTGAATCTAAAAGTTAGACTTTGAAATAGAAATCTATTCTATCTTTGTACAATAATCTATCTCATATGAATAATGTTCCAAGTCAATGAATCTCTTTCAAGTTTTCTTAATCAAATTGTTTGCATTCATAATATGGATAGGATTCTATTTTGTGGTTTTGCCTTTCTCATATAAGAGAGTGAGTTTACCTTCTCTCATATTTGGAAGATAATCTCACAACCAATAATTGTTTTTTAAATATTTAGAAAGGAACCAATCTTGCAAAAATAAAAGGAGGCATAAAATGAGCCCAAAACTAAAATGATTTGAAATGATCACCAAATATTTGCAATATGCATGAAGTTCATCAAAAATCAAAAGATACATAATATTCTCAAAAAGCTGATAAAGATGTACAAAATGAGCTTACTATGAGTTAGCATGACTTTCTTTTAAATCCTTAAAATCATAGAAGACTCCCTGTGCCAATTAATATCTCTTACACTTAAATTTGAAAATAATGATTTCTAATTGATTACTTTATAATATTATTTTATTAGTTATTTTTATAAAATAAAGTTTAAAAAAATTACTTTTCCCATCTAACTTTTCGTATTTAGATTTTATTTTAGAAAGAATTTTAACCTGTAAGGTGTTCGATCTAGGGTTTATCAAACCAAATTTTCTAACCTTTTGAATTTCAACTTTTTCAATTCATTTCTTACTAGTTTTTAAATCTAATAATAAGACAAATTTATCATTTATTGGAGAAATTCGATTAAAAAAATTGATTTTGTCTTATGTTTTTTTTTGTCATAATATTTGATCAATTTTCTATTATTTTTTGCATGTTTTTTATTTTAAATCCTTCATGATCATCACATTTCATTCTTCAAGTTCTTCAATATTTGTTCACATTATGCAGTATGATTCACATCTTACTGTATGATCTTAACAATACATAACTTCTCTGATCAAAGCACATCCAACGACTAATATCAATTAATTGTTGGTGATCATCTTATATGATTCATATTTTGTACTATACGATCCATGTGGCAGGATCCATTTGACGATTTGAATGCAATCGATATGATCCTTTATTTCAAATCATCATGTATGATCTACATGTTCGTATTGTATGATCTGGCCAGTCAATAATCGTATAAGCTGACTCCTCATGATGATCACCTTTGTCTAATCATCTAGTATAATGTCTAATCATACTACATAATATAACCACCTTTTTTAGCCAATCATTTGGACTAATTGAATGTACAAGATCATCCAGTATGATGTCATGATCATATTGTACGATCTTATGATCACACTATTTGATCTATCAACTCCTTTATAAAAAATTGCTTGTTCTTCTTTTTCTTCACACCTTTTAACTCTTCTAAACCCTTACTTCCCTCTTACACTATTATTATTGTAATGATTGGTGGTAAAAGGTCTCAAGTACTTGTAGGTAACTCTTTTAGGTCATGTATCGATCCTCAATTTACTGAAGAAGTTGATGAAGCATCCTACAACCATTATAAAATTGTTGGCATAATCCCCTTTAAGATTTTCAACCAAAATGTTCTGAATTTTTAGGTAGTCGATATGTTTGGTCAAATATCTCCTTGTTTCCTTCTCACACTAGCCTTTCCATTCAACTCTAAACTCTTATTTAAATTCTTTTCAAACCTTCATATTAATAATGCATTTACTAACCTATAATCGTATATTAATCAAAGGCCTATAGAAATAACCTACAAAGATTTTTATGAATTCCTTCACTTTTCTATTACTAGAGATAAAATCCACATCTTGGATTAAAAACTAGATTATCATTGGGCTCTTGCTAATACCATTCTTAGGGAAACTAATGTTAACAACCATGTAGCCCAATTCAATACCTTAGTCAAGGATGCCCGAATCATCTAATTCATCTTTTGTAACTCAATTATTCCTAAGGTTGGGGATCATATTCACATTACACCTATTCTTTCACTTACCACCTATTACATCATGGCTAACATTGACTTTAATGCATATGATCTTATCATTTGCTATATTGAACATCTAATCTGCATTAGAGATTTTGGCCATCAAAGAAAGCCTAATGTATCCTTAGGACATCTCATTATCTTTATCCTAGAGTCAAAATATAATTTTCAATTTCTAGCTCAATTTGATCACCTCCCTACATTCTACTCTAATAGCTCCTTCCATATCCATCATAGTATTCATCATTATAATATGTGTGAAAAGTTCATAGAAAAGGAGGAAGATCCTATTCCTGCACCTATCCCTATCCATAATTAGTCTCAGATTGATTAGCTAGTTCATAGGTTTGATCAGTGGGAGGCTTATGTTAACTCCTACGTAGCCGAGCAGCAGCAGTAGCATGACTAAGACTTCACTTGCTTTGATTCTTATGTAGCATAGCAACAAAAGTAGTATGATTAAGATATGGCCAAGTTTGGAGATTAGTTTGTCTCTCTTCATCCCATCTTTCAGCCACCACCACTACCACCACCTCCGGATCAGGATCCCTATGGGTTCTAATTTGTTTTATTTCTATTATTGTCATTTTTTTTAATATACTTACTTTATTCTATTTAGTGTTTTCTCTTTCCTCCTTTTTGTTATGTTAAAAGAGGCAGTAGTGTATTGTTTGCATCCTAAAATTACATCCTGTGTTTTAGTTAATTTGGTTTTTATCTTAATTGTCTTTTATTTTTAATTATGACTCAGATTTCCTAAAATATTAACTTTCCTTTCTTTCAAAATTATTATAAACCTGGATTTAAGGATTATAATTTTAATGATAGCAAATATTTCTGACATTCTTATTTTCTTACTACAGTTACTACTGCACATTAATTTTAGTTACTCTGCCTACTAACATTTTAGGTCAACAAGTTTAATTGCAATTCAAGCTTGCTCAAGTTTTGGAAGATTAGGATTTAATCAATCTGTAAGTGTAATTCCAGTGGTTTTCCCTTTTGTTGAGTCAAATGTAATAAGATGGATCCTGATGTTAAGTAACCTTGCACGCACACACTAAGAGGGAGAAATTCTATAAGTTTAAGGGGTTTTTTTTATTTTTAAGTACATTGTACATGATGAACCTAAATTATCCTGGATGATTGGTTAAAAATTGAAACCCTAATTTGGGCTCCTGTACTAAGACAACCAAATTAAGCAAATCATCCTGGATGATACTTACATGGTCCTATACGATAAGCTTAAATAAAAAAGAATCAGCCGCCAAACTCTTTTTTAGGTATGTTAATATTTTAGAAATTATACATGATGATACCATATCATCCTGGATGATTCATTACATTCATGCCTAAATTAGTCAAGTGATTAAGGAAAGTAATTAAGGTTAGATTGATTGATCATATCATCCTGGTTGATCACAAGATGGTCCTGGACTATCTGCTAGAAAAACCTTAGATTTCTTCTAAATCACCTGGATGACCAAAATGATATGCAGGATAATCTATTAAAATTCATCATCATCCAGATGAATCTCCTGGATGACCAGAACAATTTGTTGGAAGATATTCTTTGATTTTGAACTAATTGTATAGGACTATCTAAGAATCGTTATGGGCGATAAGTTATATTTTTTCATCATCTAACATGTATATGCTGGATGATCGAATGATGTGCTGGACAATTTGTATGATTTTGAACCAATCATACAGGATGATGCATCATCTTGGATGATCAGAAAAAAATAGTGAGTTCTAATCATCCAGGACACCCAGATCATGCTAGCTAAAAGGGTTGAAATACACTGATCGTATAGGATGATCTTTAATAGCAAGTTGCAAATTAGGGCAATTTTTAAGGCCTTCTTTATAAGTTCTCTTGATTGTCAATAAGAGTAACTTTTACTATTGTTCTGATTAGAGAGAGCTTAGATAAGGAGAGGAAGAGATAAGGAGAGGAAGAACTTGGGAGAGAGAGAGAAGAGATTCTTGTGAGGGGGAGTTTATGAGGTGTTTACAAAGGTTTCTCCAAGCATGGATTTGAGTCATCTTCTCCATTCATTATCCTTGGCTCTTTGGTGGCTATAGGAAGGTTGTCATCAGTAATCGATCAAGGTTCTCGGCTTACTTCAGGAGGAAGCAAAAGTAGTTCGGGTTCTCTACCTCACTAGGGTCGATGAAAAGGAGTTTGTAAAGGCTTCTCCGCCTTTTTATGGGAGAAAAAGGAGAGTCAATGTGTTTTAGTGCAGTACCTGGAGGAGAGACTCGAGGGAGTGGATGTAGGTCAAGTTGATCGAGCCATTATAAAATTTGGCGTGTTATTTCTATATTATTCCTGTATTTTATTTTTCCACATATTAATTTTTTTGGTTAATTGCATTTGTTTTAAATTATTTAAAAAGGTTTCAAAAAGTTTTTTACTTTGCTTTTAAGAATTTTTAAATCTACCAATTCGCCCTCTATCTTAGTTAGCCATGGGCTAGTTCATAAGGGCTTAACAACCCTAACGAACTTTCAAAAATTTCACATTATGAGGGGTAGTTTCAGAGAATGTCAAAAACTTTCAATATATTTAAATAATAATATTTGTTATCATCACAAAGGTGAAGATTGTTGTAAATCCGGGCCCAAGTACTATGATTTTGATGATAACAAACATTATTATTTCCTTATCACTATTATTATTGCATATTGATTTTATTGCCCTGCTCACTAACATTTCAGTTCCACAAATCTACTAGCAACATGAATCTACTTAAGATCATGTAGACTAGTGTTAAGTCTATGTGTAATTTTAATTTTAATATACTTTTACCTTTCTTGAGTCAAATCATGTATATGATAGACACTAAGCTAAGTAACCTTTCACACACACACACACACACTTAAAGGGTTGAGTTAGTGAGTTAGGAGAATGATGAATTTTCTAAACTAATTATTATGGATAATTTATATCATACTAGATGAAAACTTAAATAGAAACATCATTAATTTTGGGCACCCTATTAATTAAGATTGATTAACTAATCATACTGGTCGATTAATATCTTATAGGATGATCATTTATGATTATAAAAAATAGCCTCCAATCATAATTTAGGTAATATTTTAATTTTCAAACTTTATTTTAATCTTATAGTAAAATACACATCATACTAGATGATTTATAACAATCATGCCTAAATTGATCTTGTGATTAGGAGACTAATTATGGTAAAATTTCTTGATCAGATGTATAGGATAATCATAGAATTATACTAGACAATCCGTATAACTACTTAAACTGATCTTATAGGACAATGTTATCCGTACTATCTATAAAGGCTATTTTGTACTAATCATACATGATAATCTAAGGATTATACTGAATGATCTTTGATGACATAATTAATAATTAGGGTTTTTTTGAAGGCTCTCTATTTAAGCTCTCATATTTTTCTTTAGAAACATCTTTTATTGTTGTCTTATTTTTAGAGGAAGCTTAGAGGAGAAGGAGAGCTTTGGGAGAGAAGAAAAGGATGAGACTATTATGAGGGGGATTTATGAGGGATTCATAAAGGTTACCCCAGTTTAGATTTCTATTATCATATTTAAGCTGCTTTCTTGATTCCTTGATGTTTCTAAGGAGACATTCTTCAGTATTAGATTCAGGATTTCTACCTACTCTAGAATGGAGTAAAAGGATTCAAGTTCTCTACATTCTTTAAGAGGGAGTAAAAGGATTCAAGTTCCTTCCTACTCCATAAGGGAGTAAAAGGATTCAAGTTACTCTGCCTCACCAGATCAGTGGAAGATTTTTTGTAAGGGTTTCCTTACCTATCTATGGGGGCTAAAGGAGAGACACTAAAAGGTTTAGTGCAATACTCAGAGGAGTCCTCTAGGGAGTGGACATAGGTCAAATTTGACTCGAACCATTATAAAATATGATGTGTTTGTTCTTTTACTTTTATGATTTTTAATTTTTGCACTAATTTGTGATTTTGGTGTGGTTGAAATTTTTTATTATTGTGAACTTAATCTGCTGCCGCATTATGGGATAATCTTGTTTGTTTTATATATTAAAAAAATGTAAAAGACTTTTTTTTTTTTTACTTTAAGTAGTTTTTTAATAACTAATTCAGCCCCCTTTTGGTTAGCCTTGGGCTTATTCTTAAAGGTTTAACAACCTTCACAAACTTTCACACGTTTCTAATAAAGATAATTCAGATGCATCTACCTTCAAAAAGCTTAATAAATATGTGGAGAATATAACTCTAACCTCATTATTGTGGGACAATATAGTTGGGTTTGAATTTAAATTGGCTCCTACTATGGGTCAAGATTATAAATCCATAAAATTTATAAATTCTATTGTAACTCGAGAACCTGAGTTACAAAAATCTCTCCCAATTTGATGATGACAAAAATAATTTATTAAGTTTGGAAACTAATTTTTTTTCTCCTAATCTACCCCTCCCTAAGAAAATTATGTTAAAAATTAGGGGAAACATTTATTTATTATTATTTTTTAATAAATTTGAAAAAAAATATCAAATGAATAAATACAACCAAATATCTACTTCCTCTTTTGGCATCACCAAAGAGGAAAGACAACATAATAAAGAAACTAAACTACATGCACAAAAAATAAAAAAAAATAAAAAAGGGAAATAAATTAACTAGAACATAAAACACAGAAGGATAAAAAATAAAAATATATAAAAAACTAAAGCATACAATGATGCATTAAATATAGTTATATTTAAAAATTTAATATATAATATATAAACAAACACACAAATAAACCTTAACATACTTATTTCTAATCAAAGTTAATAATTGAATCCTTGCCCATTAAACATAGGTTCATTACCTTCTCTTTTTGCTCCTAGTCTAATGAGTCAAAGGCTAATTCATCCCAAGAGATTTTTTGCTTCATTTCATTTCCCCATTTTGTATTTGCCTTATCCTCAGTTGTTTCCTTTATAGGACGGCTCTTAAAATTTAGGCATTCAGACTTCAAATGTCTAGGTTTCCTATACTTAAAGAAAATAATGTCATATAAAAATTTATTATTTTTACCATTTTTACCTTTGCTCCACTTTAGTTGATGCCTGTGCTTGTGCATCTGTAAACTTTTAAATTTTATTATTATTAACTCTAACTCCTCAAGGCCATCTTCTCCTAAGCCATTTTAATTTGTATCTTTGGCCTTTAGTGCTAGAGTCTCATCTATTATATTATTGTATGGTGTGAGTCAAAGACTTTGTATGCAAATGATGTTTTGTCTCAATTAATAGAATATCACCTCTAGGAAAGTTTGGTCATAAATTTGATGAAGGAGTTTTCTTAGGATAGTCAACTATATGTATAGCCTGTAGAATTTTTAATAAGAAGACCATTGGAAAAGAAGAGTATACCCATGTCATGTTTGATGAATCAAATAAATCTTATAATTCTAGGTTAAAATAAAAGAAGATGTACACTTCACCAAAGGGATAAAATCCATTAACCAAGGAGATAGAGTATAACCTCAAGAGGCTTTTCCTAGAGAATGTGATACTTATCTAGTCTCCCTAGAGAACTTATCCTAAAAAACCTATCTAAAGGTGTTAAAACTAGGCATGGGCTTAAAAAGGAAGTTAGTTATTCTACATTCATCACTATGGTAGATCCCATTAACATAGATTAAGCCCTAGCCGATGAATTCATGATCCCAACAATGCAAAAAGAATTTCAATTTATTAAGAATGATGTATGGAAGTAGTTAGAAGATATAAGGATGAGACTATTTTAGGAACTAAGTGGGTTTTTAATAATAAAATGAATAACTTTGGCATAGTGATTTGGAATATAGCTAGATTAATAGCTAAGGGGTATAATTAGATTGAATAAATTGATTTTTAGGAGACCTTTGCCCCTGTAGCTAGACTAGAAGATATTTGAGTGCTATTAGCTATTGCATAATTTAGAGGATTCAAGTTATATTAGATGAACATTTAGAGTGCCTTCCTTAATAGGGAGATTAAAGAAGATGTATATATTAAGAAACCCCAAGGTTTTGAGAACTCTTTAATTCCTATTATTGTATTCAAATTAAAGAATGCATTATATGGATTGAAGCAATCATGTAGTGTTTAGTATGAGAAGCTGAGCACTTTCCTCCTAAATAGAGCCTTTATTATGAGTACTATAAACACCACTCTATTCCTTAAAAACGTAGGAGAAGATCTACTCATTGTTCAAAATTATGTTGATGATATACTTTTTGGATCCACAAATAGTATATCATAAAAAATAATGGGTAAAGAGTTTGAGATGAGCATGATGGGAGAGCTTACCAATTTCCTTGGATTTACAATGACAAAAATGGATGATAGAACCTTCATTAGAAAATCAAAATATATTAAATTTATCCTTAAGAAATATGATATGGATAATATAAAGCAGTCAATACTCCCATGAGCTCTACCACTCAATTAGATTAGGATCCCAATGGAAAGTCAATTGATTAGAAGAAATATAAAGGGATAATTGGATCACTTTTTTATTTGACTGCCATTGTACTAGATATCATGTTTAGTGTATATCACTATACTAGATTTCAGGCTGACCTAAAAAAATCTCATATGATTTTCTTTAAGAGAATCCTTAGATACTTATTAGGCAATCAAAACCTAGGTATCATGTGACCTAAATATAGTTCATTCTTTGAAATTATAGGATATTCAGACTCTAACTTTATAGGATGTATGGTAGATAAAAAATAACCTCAAGAACTAATTAGTTTATAGGCTGGTCATTAGTTTACTAGTATAGGAGAAAGTAGAATTTGGTGTCCCTATCCACCACTTGAGGTGGATTACATTACTATAGGAAGCTGTGTTGCTCAAGTCTTATAGCTAAAGCAACAAATCTTAGATCTTAGAACTACCTATAGCCACCATTTCTATTATGTGTGATAATACTAGTGCCATCTACATTTCCAAATATCCATTTTAACACTCCCACACTAAGTATATAGACATTATGCATCATTTCATTAGAGATCATATTGCCATGGGAGATATAGAACTATATCATATAGTTACTTGAGATCAATTGCCATACATCATTACCAAACCAATTTCCTATGACACCTTTAGCACAATGAGAACCATTGCAACTCGAGCTCATAAGTTTATGTTTTTGATGATAACAAACATTATGGCTCACATCCTTATGTCTACTTGTATTTGTAATATATTTTTATTTGTGTGTGTACTACAATTTTAGAAACATTATGCACCATCTAATGAAGATTTAACACTCAAGATTGGGCAGAATAGGTTATGTTGTAAAGATTTTTATAAAATTTATTGATGTATTTTTGATTTTCTTGAGTCAGGTCCTATAAGGGTGTATGCTAGCTTGGTGACCATACACACACACACTCAGGGGGAGTGAGATTGAGTTAAAACCAAAAGTTCAAATTTTGAACAAATCATACTGTATGATTTATATCATATTATTTGACCAGCTCATCTAACTAATTATTTTGGATGATTTAGATTATCTAGGATGATCCATCATGATCATGAAAAATAGCCGCCAATAATAATTTAGGTAATATTTTGAATTTTATATTTTGTTTGAATCATCTAGGATGATATACATCATACTAGATGATCTATGATAAATTTTTCTAAATTGATCATGTGATTAGAGGACTAATTATAATTAATTTATTCAGTTTCATCATCAAAGATGATTAGTGAAGATCATACTGGAAGAATAAAGAGATATATGGGATGATACTTGGTTGTCCCAGATAAAATATCATAATTTTTTATTTAATCGTCCAGGGTAATCCCAAATATCATACTAGATGATATATACAAATTTGAACAAATTATCTTGGATTATCCATTGTTCATCTAGGACTATCAGATCAAATTTTACACTTTATCTTAAATGATCATGTGACCATACTGGACAATTTTTGTCATTATAAAGGAGTTTTAAGGTTTTTCAAAATCTACACATCATACTGAATAATCTTGCGATTGTACCGAATGATCTGTGCCACCAAAATTAAATTTCTAAGGTTTTTCAAAGCCGTCTATTTAAGCTTTCTCAAAAGACTTAGGAAGTATCTTTGGAATACATTGAGTTTTCATCCTTCTGGATAAAAATTTAAGAGAGAGCCTCAAAAGGGAGAGAGGAAAGGGTGGAGTTTGAGAGGGATAAGATCCTAGTGGGTTTTAAGGGACTATGGAGGGGTTTTATATGGTTGCTCTGGTAAGCTTGCATTTTAGTACCATTGGATTCAAAGTTTTTCTTAAGGGAAGTTTTGGGAAGTAAAAGATCTCTTTGGTGTCAAAGCATCTGACTACTCCACCGCACTATTAAAGGTAAAAGTGATTCAAGGTTCTTTGCTTGTGATAGGATTTATGGTTCTCTGTTGTCTCCATGAGTGAGAAAAAGGATTACAATCCTCCGCCACATCGGGTTGGTGGAAGAGATATTGTAAGGGTTTCTCTACCTAGATGTGGGGGCTAAAGAAGAGTCACTAAAGATTTAGTGCAATACTTGGAACAAGAGGTTTTGAGGAGTGGATGTAGGTTAGGTTGACCAAATCACTATAAATCTTTAGTATGTTTATTCTTGATTTTAGTTTTCCACACTTTATTTTTTGCATTTATTTTTTGATATAACTATATGGGTGAAAATCTGTTATTAATATTATGTTGTATTGATTATCTATTTTTCTATTTTTAAAAAGCTTTGAGTAGGGGATTATTCTTTTTATTTAAAGAATTCTTTTGTTAAATCACTAATTCACTCCCCTCTTGGTTTGAATCGAGACTAATTCTTTAGGGTTCAGAACCCTCATAAACTTTTAAGTGGTATCAGAGTGGGATTCCTAAATTTAATTTTAGAAAACTTAAGAAAAAGATCAATAGCTCTTTGGAAATCATAACATTACAGAAGGATATTCATTCACATGACTACCTTTATTTGAAAATATTTCATTTAATTTTTGGAAATTTTTATGTCTACTTTTTTACAATCAATTGATTATCATATATGGCATATGATTTAAACTAATTATTCTATAACATCATGCATTATAGATGGAGTCAAAACTGATATTCCTTTTACTGAATGGAGTAGAGTAGAACAAATCAATACTCAATTGAATGCTAAATTCTTGAATTATTTTTTTTATGTTTTGAATTATGAAGATTACATGAGAATCTCTACTTATACTTTTGTCAAAAAAATTTGGGATAGATAATTCATTACATATAAAGGTACTAATGAAGTCAAGCAATCTATGTTGAATATTCTAATGCATGATTATGAACTTTTTTGTATGAAATCTTATGAGATGATTTTAAATATGTATACTAAGTTTACTGAAATTATGACATCATTACATACTTTATGTAATGAACTTTCAAACTGTGAAAAGGTCAATAAAATTCTATATTATCTACTTGATAAATTTCATGCTAAAGTTATTGTTATATGCAAATCAAAAGTCTTGAATGATTATTTTATTAATAATCTAATTGGCTCACTCATTATCCATGAGGAAAGTGTGAGTCAAAATCTTTTAGATGCAGGTGAAACTATAGTTCTAAAAGTTGGAGACATGGATGGAAGTGTCTTAGTAGTTGATGTGAGTCAAGAAATAACATCAATAATAAATAAATTTAAAAATCTACTACAATGTAAGCATCAACATCAACAAAAGTGGAACAAAGGTAAACATGGTAAGAATGTTAAGATTTTTTCTGGTACTATTTATTTTAGGTGTAGGAAGTCTAGACATAAAAAAATCTGTTCCCTAATGATGTAGGCAAGGAATGGGTCAAAACAAATATCACAGCTCATTAATGTCTAGTAAAGAGCCTTTTTAGCTCATAAATTGAGGTTCATTCCCCTCATTTGTTGTCCCTTTGGTTCCCGTGGATGGCTCTTGGGTTCCCGTGCCTTGGCTCCTTGGTTTCCCCGATTGGCTACTGGTTTTTCGTGCTGGGTGGCCTTTCCCGTGCCTTGGTGCTTCGGTTCCGTGCGGGCCTCCTTGGCTTTTGCGGCTGCCTCTTCGAGTTCCTCCTGGGCTATTTTCCTGTAGCTGTGTGGGGGCTTTTCCGTGGCTTTGGTGCTTCGTTTCCTAGAGTTGACTGTTGGCTTTTCATATTCCCTATTTAATTAGCTTTTAATTGAGTTTTAGTGGCTGTTTGTATTCCCCTCTCTTGCTTATATTAGAGTTGTTCTGGAATGTTATATGAATGATTTTTGGAAAAGTAAACCTACAGGTTTTGTTGAAAAAGCTTGCAAGCTTGTTTTCAATTCTCCTTCTCATCTCCTCTAGGAAATACTTGAGAGTGCTTTCCACCCTTCTTCTCGGCTTCTAACCTCTTTCGTCTCTCCGTAAGTGACCACCCCACCTGTATCCTTCTTCTTTTGGAAAGCAAGTTTAGGGTGTCATGTTTGAGTCAAGTTGGTAAGAGTCTTTATTTGTAAGTCATTTTATTATATAAAGTTATGTTTTATAGTATTTGTGTTATTGTAAGTATTTTAGATCTTTCTATCATCCTAGAAAGAGTTTGTTTTTGTGATCAAAAATTTGGGGCCCTCTCCCAAATTTTTGATATTGTTAATTTGGTATCAGAGCAAGTTCGGAAGTCCTAGGTTTTTAAGTTCGTTTGTCAAGAAAAGTTGTGAGAGTCTTATGAGTCAAGTCAAAATTTATGAGTCAGTTTGTCAAGTGAATTTTTGTAAGTCATAGTAGTTATTGTGAGTCTTGTGAGTTGTGTGTGTCTTGATGTCATGTTAGTTATCATGTAAGTTTTGTTTTGTGTCATGTTGTCATTTGAGTCTTGGTGTCAAGTCAGCAATCTCAAGCCTTGGTGACTCTTGATGCAACGCCTTTAGAACAAAAGCTAACTCATTGAAAGATGAGTTCTCAAGAAGGGGAGTCTGATGTAGGCAAGGAATGGGTCAAAA
Source organism: Dendrobium huoshanense (assembly GCA_016618105.1). NCBI lineage: Eukaryota > Viridiplantae > Streptophyta > Magnoliopsida > Asparagales > Orchidaceae > Dendrobium > Dendrobium huoshanense. The sequence continues at coordinate 34,543,367 of CM028347.1, forward strand.
CAAATATCAGCTCATTAAAGTCTAGTAGAGATCCTTTTTAGTTCATAATTTGAAGTTCATTCCCCCTATTTGCTGTCCCTTTGGTTCCTGTGGATGGCTCTTGGGTTCTCGTGCCTTAGCTCCTTGGTTTTCTGGTTGGCTGCTAGTTTTTCGTGCTGGGTGGCCTTTCCCGTGCCTTGGTGCTTCGGTTCCGTGCGGGCCTCCTTGGCTTTTGCAGCTGCCTCTTCGCGTTCAGCCTGGGCTATTTTCTCGTGGCTGTGTGGGGGTTTTTCAGTGGCTTTGGTGCTTCATTTCCTGGAGTTGACTGTTGGCTTTTCATATTCCCAATTTAATTAGCTTTTAATTAAGTTTTAATGGCTGTTTGAATTCCCCTCTCTTGCCTATATATAGAGTTGTTTTTGGGATGTTTTAAGAATGTTATATGAATGATTTTTTGAAATGTAAACCTGCGGGTTTCGTTGGAAAAGCTTGCGAGCTTGTTCCATTCTCCTTCTCATCTCCTCTAGGAAAGACTTGCGAGTGATTTCCACCCTTCTTCTCGGCTTCTAACCTCTTTCGTCTCTCCGTAAGTGACCTCCCCACATGTATCCTTCTTCTTTTGGAAAGCAAGTTTAGGGTGTCATGTTTGAGTCAAGTTTGTAAGAGTCTTTGTTTGTAAGTCGTTTTATTATATAAAGTTGTGTTTTGTGTCATATGTGTTCTTTTTAAGTATTTTATGTATTTCTATCATCCTAGAAAGAGTTTGTTTTTGTGATAAAACATTTGGGGCCCTCTCCCAAATTTTTGATTGCATTACCTAATATGAAAATACTTCATGCAAAGGGAAAGCATAAAAATAAGCCAATTATAATAACGACAAATGATAAAAAAAACAAAAAGATCTCCTAGGCAGACCTTGCTTCTAAATCATCAAACCATGAGTAAGATAATGAGGTAAAAAGTTTTGTTTGAGTGTTTATATATTAATGTATGCATATATGTTCGTTGTTTTTATTCGTCATGAATGTTTTTGTTTTATTTATTATTTTCAAGTGTTTTGTTATTTATGCTTGTAATTTTTTATTTTCATATATGTTTTTGAAAACACTCTTTGATTATCACGTACAAATCACGTTCAACATTATATTTGTATAAGATAACCAATCACTTCTCAAATTTAAAGAAAAATGAAAAATTTATTTTCTTTTTACTTAACTTTTGGTAAGTGATTAATGACTTATCTAAACAATTAAACAAAGAAAAATTAATGTTTATCTCTCTTCCTCTAACTCCTTTAGTGGTGTAATTTCCTTTTGAATAAAAAACTATTTAAAATTGAAAATTACACCAAGGAATTAAAATTTATTTCATCTTCCTAAAATTCTTTATATCATTTGAACATTTTTGCAAATCAATGAATATATTTAAAATTTTATTACTAGAGCTATCTATCTATATCAGATGGATTAAGTTTTGATTTGTAGTTTACTCTTTCTTATAAAAGAGATTGAGTTCCTCTTCTCTTGTATTTAGAAGATAATCTCTTAACTAAGAATCTTTAAAGACTTAAAAAGGAAACAAGTTGAAAAATAATAAAAAGAGGCACAAAATGAGCCCAAAATGAAAAGATGTGTAATGTCAGCAAAAAATTACAAGATGCACAAAGTGGATCAAAAATCAAAAGATGTATAAATTATGCTAAAAATTTATAAAGAGGCACAAAATGATCCCATAATAAGTTAACTTCCCTTCCTACCAAGTCTTTAAATCTTAGATAAATCCATGTACAAATTGATATTATCCAAACTTGAATTTAAGAATCATGATTTCTGGTTCATCACTTCATAATGCTATACTCTTAAAGTATATTTTCGAAAAGAAGTTTGAAATGATCACATTTCCTTTCTAATTTATTTTTTTAATTAGATTTTTATTTAAAAAAGACTTTAACCAGTAAGGAGCCTACGATAGGGTTGATAAAATTCAAATTTCCAACCTTTCTAGATCTTAGTATGTTCAATTTATTTTTTACTAAGTTTTTGAATAAAATCAAGAGGTAACTTTCTCATTTTGAGAAAATTTGATGAAATTAATTGATTTTTCTTAAATATCACCACCACATCCACCTGATTAGAGTCTGTATGATCTTTAGTTTATTTTGCGTGTTTCATGTTATTTTTTGTGTGTTTCCCTTATTTTTAATAATGTCAAAGGGGGAGAATGTGTTTGATTGATTGTATTTATGTTTAAGTTGCATATGTTTATCTTGTATTTATATCCATTTTTAGGTTCTAAATGTTTTTTTTTTGTTTATTATTTATTTCTATAATAAAAACCTTTTTTGGATTTCCTTATTTTTAATATAATTATCTTAGTGATGGGGAGATTAAAATAAAATATTTCAAAATTTATAAATTCAGTTAGTAATGTTTTCATCATATAAAAGGGAGAGTTTATTGCAACTTGAGCTCACGAGTTTATTTTTTTTTATGATAACAAATATTATGGCTCACATCTTTATATCTACTTGTATTTGGAATGTATTTTTGTTTATGTTTGTACTAACATTTTAGGAATATCATGCACTATCTAATAGAAATTCAAGGCTCATGATTGGGTAAAAAAGGTTATGCTGTAATGATTATTGTAATATGCATTTATGTATTTTTGATTTCTTGAGTTAAGTCCTGTAAGGGTGTATGCTAGCTTATTGACCATACACACACACACACACTCAAGGGGCGTTAGACTGAGTAAAAATTAAAAGTTTAAATCTTAAACTAATTGTATTATGCAATTAGCTGAACTAAATAAATATACTAGATGTTTTAAATCATCCAGGATTCTCAGTTATGATCATAAAAAATAGTCGTTAATGGCAATTTCTGCAATATTTTGAAGTTCATATTTTGTTCTAATCATCTACGATGATGTACATCATACTAAATAATCTATGTTAATCATTCCCAAATTAATCTTATGATTAAGAGACTAATTATGGTTAATTTTTAAATTCGATTATCACGGATGGTCAGTAAAGATTGTACTGGATGACCCGAGAGATATATGGGACAATAATTGACCGTCCAAGAAAAAATACCATAAATTTTCTTCTAATCATCCAAGAAGATCCCCAATATTATATAGGATAATTTATATAAATTTGAATTGATCTTCTTGGACTATTTTGAGATTGTCTAGGACTATCTCGTTGAATTTTGCATATTATCCAAGATGATCCTACGATCGTACTAGATAATCTTTGTCACCAGAGTGTAGTTCTTAGGATTTTTCAAAATTTGCATATTGTGCTAGACGATCTTTGACACCAAAATTATATTTCAATAGTTTTTCAAAGCCCTCTATTTAGGCTTTCTCAAAAGACTCGGGAATTGTCTTTGTCATGCATTGAGTCTCACATTCTTCAAGAGAAAACTTGAAATGAGAGCCTTGAAAGGGAGAGAGGAATGGATGGAGTTTGAGATGAAAAAGATCCTTGTGAGTTTTAAGGGAGTGTGGAGGGGGCTTCACATGGTTGCTCCGGACAAGCTTGCATCTTAGTACCAATCTGATTCAAGGTTTATGTTGAGGGAAGTTTTGGGAAGAAGAAGATATCTTTGGTGTCAAAGGACCCAGCTACTTTTCCGCATCGGGGAAGGTAAAAGCGATTCAAGGTTCTCTATATGTAAAAGGATTTATGGTTTTCTTCTATCTTCTAGAGGGAGAAAAAGGATTACGGTCCTTTACTATACTGGGTTGGTGGATAAGATTTTGTAAGGGCTTCTCTGACTAGTTATGGGGGCTAAAGGAGAGTCACTAATAGTTTACTGCAATACCTAGAATGAGAGGTTCTAGGGAGTGGACATATGTTAGGTTGACCGAACCATTATAAATCTTTAGCGTGTTTGTTCTTAATTTCATTTTTTGCAATTTATTTTTTGTATTTATTTTTGGATAAAAACACATAGGTGAAAGTCCATGATTGGTATTAAGTTGTTTTGATTCGCTTTTAAGATGTTGAAAAGGATTTAAGAAGGAAAATTTTCTTTTTATTTAAAGAAGTTTTTTTTTTTAAATCATCAATTCACCCCCCCTCTTAGTTAGCCTCAAGACTAGTTATTTAGGGTTTCATAACCCTCATAAACTTTCTAGAACTAGACTAGGTGTTATAGACATTCATGCTTGATTCAGGATGAATATGAACTTCTCTAGCATTTAAAATCAATAATTCATTTTGTATGCTTTAAAACTAGGATAGTGCCATTGAGGGTGTAATCCATCCTTAGGATGTCTAATCCTAAGGAAAAAAAGCATGATGACCCATATCTAATCTTAAAGAGAGGAAAATTGGATGATCATATGGGAAGGAAGCATTGCTTCCCATAGAGGCATAGAGGATCGAGTTTGAATTTTTGAAATTAGGATGGTGCCATGGAGGGCATTCTTCATCACTAGGATGTCTAATGACAGTTTGAGGAGTTTGTGTTATTTCAATGAACTAGCCCGAGGGCCATAAGGAGGGGGGGGGGGGGGGGGGGGGGGGGGGTGGGCGTGTAATTATTTATTTAGAAATCCCAGGTAGGAATACTATATTTTTGTGATTTTTCAAAACTTAAAATGAAGAACTTGAACACCCTATACATAAGATAATAAACTTACTAATAATTATATTAATGGTGAGAATAATTATATCAACTCAATATAACATCAACCATGAATTTTCAAACAAGCAATTATCAGGAAAGCAAATTACATAAAAGTAAAATACACAAAGTAAAAATTAGAAAGAGCACACTAAAAATTTATAGTGGTTAAGTCAACCTTGACCTGCGTCCACTCCCTAGAGTCCTCCACTTTGATAATTACACTAATAAAAAGTGACTCTCCTTTTGCTTCCACTATAAGGCAGAGAAGTCTTTACATACTAAATTTCACCAAACCTAATTTGAGAGAGTGCTAGAAGTTATGTCACCTCCCCCAATGATGGCAGCAAAACTTGAATCATTTTTCTCCCTTCTGGAGAAGGCCGAAAATCCTGAATCATTTTCACCCTCCTATTGATGGTAGAGAACTAGAATCCTTTCACAAGTAGAGAACCTCAAATCCTTTTTCTCCCTCCTAGAGAAGGCAGAGTACTTTGAAGATTTGACATAGAAGCCTCTCTTCCAAGAGAGCTATCAAGAACATATAAAGGGCACCGAAGGAGAATGGCTGTTGCTAGCACGAAGCAACTATATGATCCCCTTACATTATGCCACAATGTCAATCACACCTTCTCCTTCCTCTCAAACCCTGGATTTCTCTCACAAGCTTCTCTCTCAGAGTACCTTCATCAGTCATACATTCCTCTCCTTATTTCTAAGATATTCTCAAAGCTTTGCTTAAGTACTGGGCTATAAACTAAAAATTTAAGTTAGTTGTTAGTGTTCGTACATTACAATCAGTTTAAAAACTAGACCTATTATGTATGATATAAATAGTTATTTAGAGAAACTATTTAACTATTTGAACACATTATACAATATGATCCAAAGACCGTCTAGTAGGATCTATTATCTTTCTCTCTATTTGTATAGGATGATTTCTAAGATGATTATAAATCATCTATGTGAATCATCCCATACTGGTTTCATCCTACAGTACACTTAGTTAATTTTAAGTAGTTTATCTAGTATGATAAGAATATTATATAGTATGATTAGTTCAAAAATCATGGTTTTGTTTGGTACAATCTTTGGAACAACACAATTTCATCTCTATTAATTATACGGTGTGATTAATATCATATAGTATGATTTACTATTATTAATTAAACCATGATTTGATTAACTAATTATGGAGTTTAATTTAAGTATGATTTCAAATTTTCATACACTATGAATAAGATCATATAATATGATTAGTTTAAAAATAAAATTTTGAACATCTTACTTAATTTATCTGACAGTTAGTGTTTTAAGATCATTATAAATCATACAGTAAAATCCATATCATATAATATGATTAGTTCATAGAAACTAATTATTCAATTAGACATTGAGCCCATTCTTTCTATAACGATAATATAGTATGATTGTAATTTGTACAATATGATTAGTACCAACATTTTTTAACTTTAAATTTTTTCACATTGCCCCTATGTGTGTGTGTACTGTTACTCAATTGCATACATTCTTACAAAGCTAGACTCAAGAAATAGAAAATAAAGAAAAATAAAAGTACATACTTTATTTACTTGACACTCCAATTCATCCCAGTCTTGAGCTTCTAGTATCCTTGAGTAGTGTATGATTTACCTACAATGTTAGCGCTCACAGAAAAAAAAAATTTAAAATATTTAATGAAAAAAGTAACAATTCAATCAATAATGCTTGTCATCATAAAAAACATAGACTAGGGATCCTGGACTACAACATCTAATCCTAAGAAAAGAAAGTAAAATGACTCATATTTAACTTAAGGAGAAGAAAAGAAGATGAATTTGTAAGAAGGAGGCATTGATTCCAAATGAGGATCAGATCTAGATTTTTTAAATTAGAATGGTGCCAAAAAAGGAGTACTCTATCACTAGAACATCTAATCCTAAGGGAAGAAAGTAAAATAACTCACATCTAACCTTAAGGAGAAGAAAACTTGATGATCTTGTGGGAAGGAAATATTGCCTTTTATAGAGGATCGGATCTAGATTTTTTAAACTAGGATGGTGCACAGAGGGAATACTCCATCACTTGGACATCAAATTCTAAGGAAAGAAAGTATGATAACTCTTATCTAACCATATGGAAAACAAATATGGATTCTAAAATTTGGAAATAAAATGAAACTAACCTGATTTGATTCAAAACTTGAAGATATTTTTATTGCTTTGAAAGTTGAGATACATCATGCATAGTATTTTTTTTTTTAAAAATTGCCCATTGAGCTAGCAATATTAGTGATTTACTTTTCAATAAACTATATGATATGAGCCTCCTTCATAGACCATTTTAATGATAAAATGTCGTTCCCATGTTGGTTCAAACATCCCACCAATCGTTTGATGAGCCATGGTAGGCCTCTAGTGAACCAATACCATGTATCCTACTTAAAAGGTTCTAGGTCATACTAACTTATCATGAGATTTAAATATTTAAGCATTATACAACCTTAAGTTTTGTTGAGCTTGGAGACGACACTCTTCAAGGACCTTAAGCTCTTGTAAACAAGTTGTGCATTTTGTTCTATCATGATTTGATTTTGGATTAAAATTATTAGTGAAGGAATTTATACTTCCAAAGGGAGTATAGCCTTGGAACAATATAATAGTGTGAATGGAGTGGATTGGGTAGGGGTCTTATAGGTAGTCTGATAGGCCCACAAGGATTCCACCAACCTCTCATCTCATTAATGTTTATTATCTTCTAGGGTCACTTTGATGATTTGTACCAGTGTTTTATTAAAGGCCTTAGTTAACTCATTAACTTATGGTTAATAGGTTATTAAGTTTCTCTAATCAATACCATGGAAGATTTTAAAATTATTGATTGTTGTAGACTTTAAGGTAGACCGATTATCAGATATAGATCTATGAGGCATGCTTAATCAATATATGATATGGCCATAAATGAATTTTATGACATGGTGTGATATTACACTGTGTAGGGGAATTACTTTCTCCCACTTTGAAAAGTAATGAGCCATGGCTAAAATGAATCTATGAACCCTTATAAAAGGGCGGTCAATACGCCTAATAATATATGTTGCCCAACTCTTGAATGGCCACGAAGCTATCATAGGATGCAATAAATTAGGTAGCTAATACAAAATCACACCATGTACTTGGCATTGATAATAATGTTTTGTAACATTCATGCAATCGTTAATCATCGTTGGCCATTAGTATGCAAGTCTTATAATTTTGATTTTCATCTTAGGACTCGATTGATGAGAACTGCATAGTCTAGCATGGAACTCATTTATAATCTTAAGGGCCTCACATTTATCTAGATAATTTAGCCACATTTGATTAAATAATTGACAGTATAACATATTGTTTGCATGTATATATGAAATGGCACATTTCTTGATTTGATTAGCAAGTTAACTATTGTACAAGAGCTTGCCTTCTTAAAGGTAATCAATTTGTGATTATCTCTAATCACCTACTTCATTGGTCATTAAAGAGGTAGATATGATATGGGAAGATTTCTTGTTGATGTGCCCTAAATCTTTAGGAGATATAACATGACGATCTGGAATCTCATTAGGAATGGAGTCTTCTTCTTAACAGGAAAATTCCTTCATAAGTTTTACTAGGGCAACCACTACATAATTTGTTCTTTGGGGAATTTTATAAATAATTACAATAAAATTTACTCACGTGAGAACGTGATTGGTGTATTGATGGTACTTGAGGAGTTTAGGATTCAAAACCTTATAGGTTCTTGTAATCTATTTTATCACTAGTTGAGAATTACCAAATATTTTAATCTCTTTTATCTCCATCAGTATTACACATTTTTAACCTGTTATCAGATCTTCGTACTAAGCCTCAATTTTCATGTAACACTTTTATAAGTGTTAGAAAAAGTGCACCATTCCCTTGTATAGTGTTATGAAAATTAGGCTAATTTTGGCTTTCTAGGAATAGTAGATTTTTTTGCATTACCTCATCAAGAGGATGCCAAATCATAAAAATATATTTCCCAAATATAATTACCAAATTACCTTAAATGCATGATTTGCTCGTTAGGTAAATTATCATTTAAACAAGATTTTTCTGGCAGCTGGTGTGCTGCAAAAAAAGAAGCAATAGCTTATCCTTTCATAACACACAAGGGAATGAAAGTGATTTCAAATTGAAGCAATATCATAGATTACCACACTAGATGTTCTGAATCTTAAGATTAGTCTTACATGGTGAGAAAGAATATAATGCCTTTGTTTTTTATTTGTAAAAGCTAATGCAAAATAATGCTTCTTAATTAAAAGATACCCTATTTTTGTAGGGAGGAGTCTTTGGCTCAAAGATTAGAGGGCATTTTGTTTTCCCTCACCATTGACTTCCAACAAGGCACAAAGAGACTTATCTAAAGGTATGGTGTAGAGGATTAGAGGTTCCCCAAAATATGGGTTGTCAACATTGTTGCATTTGTGAGGTATTGCTTGATATTCTCGAAGGCACTTTGACATTTCTTGTCCCATATAAAATTATCATACCTTTTAGCCAAGATAGAGAAAGACAGACTGAAAGTTCAAGTAGGTTATTAGACTCAATGAACTATCCCCTATGGCTCACTAATACGGAAGTAATACTACCACTTGATGTAGAAGCTGGTTCACTTTTCAAAAGTTACAATGATGGCAAAAATAATCTAATTAGTACCACATCATATCAATTATTAATTTTCAACGAAGCAAATATAATAAAAAAAATAAAATACCAAAAAATAAACTAAAAAAAATACAATTAGAAAGAACACACTAGATTTTTTAGTTGTTCAATTAAACCATAACCTATGTCTACTCGCTGAAGTCACCCACTATGGGTATTACACTATCAATATAATATCTCTCTTTTAGCCCCCATAGCTAGGCATAGAAGCCCTTATAAACGCTTTTCCACCAACTCGATGTGAAAGAAGACCATACTCCTTTCACAAGAAGAGAATATTGACTCCTTTTCACCCTCCTGGTGAGATAGAGAACTTGGTCTCATTTTCACACTTATGGTGAGGTAGAGAACCTTGAATAACTTTCACCTTTCCCAATGCGATAGAGTAGCTAGGTCCTTAGACACCAAAAAAATCTTATTCTCCCCAAAACTTCCCTCAAGATAAACCTTAAATATGATAGTACTACGATGTAAGCTCACCGAAGTAACTGTGTGAAACCCCCTCCACACTCCCTTTAAACCCATAAGGATCTTCGCCTCTCAAACTTCACCATTTCCTGCCTTTCTTTCAAGGCTCTCTCTTCAAGTTTTCTCTTGACAAAAAATGACTTACTGCATGCCAAAGGCTCTTAAAAAGTCTTATCATAAAGATTAAATATAGGGCTTCAAAACCTAAAATAATAATTCATATAGTATGTCAAATATCATATAACATGATCTAAGATTCATCTAATATGATGTGTAGAATTTTACATGTTAAGTACAATACAAATAATTATATTTGCATGTTCGTACTTTACGATCATCAGTAGAAACATCAATACAAATAGTTCAATTTGCCTATTAGTACTGTACAATCATTAGTATGAATGATCGATCATATAGTATGATTAATTTAACCTAAATATAGTTCATCTAGATGAATCATGGGATGATCAAAATAGTCTTTGTTGATTGTATAATATGATCCAGTTCAAACAGTACGATCAAAATATCAAAATTAAGTAGATTAGATTGACTAATCATAGGATTAAATTATGTAATATTTTTAACATCGTACTGTATAATTAGATTTATATAGTACGATTAGAAAAACTTTTAAAATTCAAAAATTTATATAGTTTAATGGATGGTGGACTTTCTAATTATAATAGATCATCTAGTACAATGTGGTGTTCATATTGTATAATTAGTTATATTTAAAAAATAATTTTCTTAAAAAAATAAAATATTTTAATTAATTTCTATAACACCTGATCGTACAATATGATACATATCATACAATACAATGTACATAACAATTAAAATATTTAAAAAAAAAATTTGCTCCTCTTGTGTGTGTGTGCACGGTCACCAGGCTAACATATATTCTTACAGGACTTAACTAAGGAAATTAAAAATAAATAAATGAAAATTATAGAGTCATTTAACCTAACCTGTTCAATCAAATCTTGAGCTCTAAATCTTCAAAGAATGGTGCATGGTGTACTTGAAATGTTAGTGAACACATAAATAAATATGCTTTATAAATACTAGAAGAAATAAAGAGGAAATCAATAATATTTGTTATTATTAAATTCACAAACTTGAAAGCTCGAGTTGAAACACTGACATAATCTAGATAGGTTAGAAATGAACCTTATTATATATGTCAATTTACCTTGAAGAAACCTTAATTGGGTAAGGCTCTTAGGAGGTGGTATATTTAAGATGGCATCAATTTTGGTGGGAGCAATTTCAATTCCATAGTTGCTCATTATGAACTCTAGAAATTTTCCCGATGAGACACCAAAATAACACTTCAAGGGATTCATTTTGAGGCCATAGTGGCACAACTTCTTGAAGATGATTCTCACTTTGAATAGGTGAGCCTCTTTGACTTTGCTCTTGATGTCTAAATCATTGATGTATCATTTAACTTGATTATGAATTAAGTTATCAAAAGTTTGAGTCATGGCCTGAAGGTAAGTTGCACCAGCCTTTTAAAGACTAAATGACATCATCTTATAACAAAATATTCCTATAGAATTTCAAAATATTATGTTTTTCTCATCTTCATGGGCCATCTTGATTTAATTATAACCAAATGATCCATCAATAAAGGAGAAAATAACATACTAGGAGGTAATGTCCACCATAAGTTTGATTATGGGTAAAGAAATATCATCCTTAAGATATGTCTTATTTTGATCCCTATAGTCAGCATAGACCCAAATTCAACCATTTTTCTTTTGAATTGGCACGATATTGGATACCCAATTGAAATATTTTTTCCTCTTGAATAAATTAGGCTTCAATAAATTTCTTTGTTTCAAAAAATGGCTTATTGCTCAATTTATAGATGCTTGCATTAAGTAACTTGTTTAACAAGAGTGTCATCATATTGAATACCAAGTTTATGAACAGATGCATCAACAAATAGGCTCAATATTTTGTCATATATCCAGTTAAGTAGTCCTTAAACTAAGAAAGAAGTTGAATTAGGTGCTTAGACTCATTCTCACTTAACAAAGAGCTTATAAAAGTGGGGCGAGGGTCATCCTCTATTCAAATATTAATTTCCATAAGTTTTCTCAGCTATCGATTTAATCTCTTTTTGAATTCAGTTGGTGCATCCCAAATATTAAGTTCATCAAAGATTCATATGAGGTCTCCAAACAAAGTATGTTTAGAGAATCTTTTATTTCTTAGGGATATTCTCTAATTTAGGGTGATTAGTTATCATAAGGCAATACTCATCATCATCAAATGAACTAAAAGGTAATTCCATTAATTTATTCAAATCTATTTCCTCAAGGATTATATCATATTTTTTCCTTGATAAGGAGGAGCCAAGAAAGAACATATGGACTTTCTTTACCTCATCATCTAAATTAGGGGAATCCTTAATCACTAACCTTGTAACCCTGTCCATAAATAGTGGTTAAGGATTCAATTATACTATGTTTTTCATACATAGTCATTCAGGCTCATCACTATGAACTTTAGCATCACCCTCAAGGTCATGAAAGTTTGTGTAGGTTGTTAAACCTAAAGGAGCCAACCGAAGGATAACTAAGAGGGGGATTCGGTTTCCAACCTGACCTATGTCCACTCTCTAGAAATCTCCTTTCTAAGTATTGTACTAAAAGTAGTGTCTCTCCTTTCACCCCCATAACAAGGTAGATAAGCCCTTATAAAATCTTTCTCACCAACCCAAGAAAGGCATAGAACCTAAAATCCTTTTTCACTCTCCTAGTGAATGCAAAAAACCTATAATCCTCTTTTACCTTCCTAGTGAGGGTAGAAAACCAAGAATCCTTTTTCTCCCTCCTGGAGAAGGTAGAGTACCTGGAACTATTATTATAGAATGTTTTCCTAGAGCTTCCAAAGGATCAAGTCAGAAGGTTATAGAAGATGAAGAAGAACCATGCTTAGAGTAACCTTGTGAATCCCTCTCAAGTCTCACTTACAAAAATTTCTCCCTCTCTTCCCTCTCCCAAAGCTCTCATATGCACCTCTTTGCTCCCACACAAGACACTTAGCAACCAAAAGTTCTATGAAAAAAGATAATTGAAGACTTTAAATAGAGAGCCTCCAAGAAAGAACTAAATTTCAATCTGGCACTTCTTATCATACCGTATGATGCAAGATTATACTATATGATTAGTTTAAAATAACACTTTTAGCCTGTATAAATTGTAACCCATAATACCATCTGTTCAACAGTTTATATTGATCATTATGTATGCTTGGGCTCATCATCTTGTATGATTAATACAAATACATTGCTAATCAACCAGAATGAGGGGTAGTCTAATTATCATCCCATACAGGAATTAGGTCGTACAGTATAATCATCTTTGATTATTTTGTATGATCTATTCAAATATATAGCTAATCGTTCACTATGAGGGGCAGTATTTAATTATCATCCTATACAGGTATTAAATTATATAGTACGATCATCTCTGATCATCCTAAACTATATAATTAAATAATTTAACCATAATAAAACACCTAATTAAATATTACATGATCAATTTAGGCATGATTAACATATATCATATAGTATGATTTATATCATATGATATGATTAGACACAATTCTAAATATTAAAATATTGCCTATATTATGATAAGTGCCTCAAAATTATGATTATTAACTAATCATTTTATATTATATAGACCTTCCACTATGATTAGTTTAATCAATATAAATTAATAAATGTTGCCCTAATTAGGGTTTTCTAGTTAATTAATTATCTGAGTTGATATAAATCGTACAATACAATTTATTTAATTTTTTTAACTCACTAACTAGCTCTCTTTATTGTGTGTGTGCATGGTTACTCAGCTTAGAATCCACCGTATATATGACTAAACTCACGAAAGGTAAAAGTACATGGAAGTTGAAATTACAAACATACTCAACCTTAGTTTATCCAATCTAGACCTGACTGAAATTATAAGTGAATTGTAGACCTAAAATGCTAGTGAACAGGGAAATAAAATTGAGATTTAATAATAACAATTAATAGAAGATAACAGTATGGAAATAATAATATTTGTTGACATTAAAATCATGGTGCTTGGGTTTAGGTTTACAACCATCTCCCTCTTTTTGATGATGACAAACATTATTGTTAAAGAAATTCAAAACACTTTAACATTCTTTGATATATATATATATATATATATATATATATATATATATATATATATATATATATATATATATATATATATATATATATATATATATATATATATATATATATATATATATATATATATATATATATATATATATATATATATATATATATATATATATATATATATATATATATATATATATATATATATATATATATATATATATATATATATATACATTTTTTTACAAAGAAATATAAGCCGGACAAGTAAAATAAAAAAAATAAGTAAATAGGAAATACATTAAACATAAAATAAGTAAAATAGGAAACAATTTCGTTAAAATAAAATATGCAAATAATTGAAAAAACATAACTATTCCCCTTTTTTACATCACAAAAAGGAATAAAATCCACTTAATAGATCCAAATAAAAAAACAATAAGCTAAAATTCATAAGGACTCTGATCAGGTTGAGGTGGTGGCTGAAAGAAATGTTGAAGGGAGGCAAATTGTTCTCTAAACCAAGTCAAATCCTGATCATTCTGTTGCTACTACTGAGCTACATAGGAGTGAAAGATATCTAAATCTTATTCATGTTATTGTTATTCCTCTACTATGTGGGAGTCAAAATGTTCCTCCCACTAATTAAACCTTTGAACCAGTTGGCAAATCTGATATTGCTGGCAGATAGGAGAAGGGCTAAGGGTTGTTCTTCCTCTCCGTCGTCTGGCTCGCTGTTAGTATATCAAATATTATGGTGATGAGCACTATGAAGGACAAGGAAGGAGCTTTTAGAAAAGAAGACTGGGAGGTGATCAGGTGGAGCAAAAAAATGAAGATTGTATTTGGACTCTAGGATAAAGGTAATGAGATTACCTAAGGCAAGGTTAGACTTTCCTTTAGGCCTAAGATCTCTAATGTAGGTTAGATTGTGAAGATATTGAATTATAAGATCAACTTCAATAAAGTTAATATGAGCCATGATATAATAGGTAGCAAGCGAGAGAACAAGTGTGATGTTAACCCTAATACTAGCTTTAGGAATGATGGAATTTTCAAAATATGCTAAATGATCCTAGCATATTGTACTAATGTGTTGATAGGAACAATGTGATAGTTAACAATGAATTCTCTAAGAGCAGTGTTGGCTTGGGTCAAAATATAGTTAGGATATGAGGCCTAAATGTGAATTTTCTCACTAGTAGAGGAAAGGTGAAGAAAGTCACAAAATTTTTGGTAGGTTATTTCAACGAGCCCTCTATTAACATAAGATTATAGGGTAGTAACTTTATTATTAATTCAAAGGCTTATGAAAAATTCAAATAAAAGTTTAGAATTGAATGGATAGGCAAGGGTGAGGATGAAGCCAAGAGTGGTATGGGTAAAGAGAATGAGTAACTAAAAGTTTAGAACCATCTGGTTAACAACTTTGGAAGGGGTTATTCTAATAGTTTTATATAGATTATAGGATTCTTAATTAGCAGCCTTAGTTTTGATGTTAAATAGAGTTTGGTCATATCATATTATATGGTCATGAGATCATACAGGATGATCAGGTGTAATCAAATTGTTCATTCAATTAGTTAGAAAGGTGGTCTGATCATATAGTACGATCAAACATCATACTAGATGATTAGAAAGAGAGAGAGAGATAGAGAGCATTCATCTTGAGGAGTCACCCTGTACAATCATTGGATTATCAGTTCATATAGTATCATATAGGTGGATCATACTGTATGATGTGTCATTAAATATCATATCGACTAAATTCAATTTGTCTAATGGCTCCAGCCATGTGTAGCATACAATACAAAGAAGAAATTGTATAGTATGATCCCCAAAAATTTAATGCTATTAGACATTGGATGTGCTTTGATCAGAGATTTAATATGTTGTTAAGATCATATAGTACGCTATGAATCATATTTCACAATTTGAACAAAAATTAGAGAAGTTAAAGAATGAAATATGATAATCATGGAGGGTCCAAAACAGAAACAAAATAAGAATAACTTAATATTGAAAAATAAAACAAAAATAATAACAAAACAAAATTCAAGGTTTTTTAAGGAAATGATTAGATGCATTAAATGAAAGTTTTACCTTATGTTTAAAGCAAATGCTCAATAAGAAATGCATTGATAAGTACTAAGATTTAAAGAGGTTAGAAATTTGAATTTTCTCAACCCTAGCTCAAACTCCTTACAGGTTAAAATCCTTTTCAAATAAAATCTAATTTAGAAAATAAATTAGAGAGGAAATGTGATCCTTTTAAATTTCTTTTCAAAAATATATTCAAGGGAATACCATTACAAAGTGATGAGAAAAAAAGCATAATTTTCAATTTCAGGTGTAGACAATATCAATTAACACATGGATTTGTCTAAGATTTAAAATTTTGAAGGGAAGGGAAGCAAACTCATTTTACGATCTTTTTGTGCCTCTTTTATTAGTGTTTGGCATATCTTTTATTTCTTGATACATTGTGTTCATCTTTCAAATTTTGGCATTCATTACACATCTTTTCAGCTTTTGGGCTCATCTTATGTCTCTTTTTCGCTATTGCAGACTTTCTTTTTTTCTAAGTCCTTAAAAACTCTCAGTTTTGAGATAATCTTCTAAAAGAGAAGAAGAAATCACTCTCTCATATAAGGAAGACTAAACCTAAAATGAAATCTTGATTCATATAATATAGAAAAATAACTTGATTGAAAAAATTAGAAATAGATTCATTGATTGCTAAAATTTTCAAATGTGAAAGAAAACTCTAGAAATATGGAACTAATCTCTATTTCTTGGTCCAATTTTTAATTTGATAAAGCTTTTGATTCGAAAGGAAACTACGCCCCTAAAGGAGTTAGGGAAAGAGAGATAATCTTCAATTTTTCTTCCCTGAACTATTTTAGAGTAGTCAATAATTGATTACAAAAATAGGTAAGATTTTTAATTAAAGAAGAGTTCAACTAATAATGTAAGTATTGATCAGATTCTTAAATTTTAAAATGAATAAAAAATACATGCATAAAGAAAAAATAACAAAAATAAAATAAAAAATACTGAAAGGACAAAAACATAAAACATAAAATAGAATATAATAATCAAGTTTTAGATTTTCTAGCATGAATATCTATGACACCTAATTTAGTTCTAAGTGCTGAAGGTTTCAAAAGCTAGTGGTTTTATAAAGATATCTGCAAGCTAATTTTTAGTGGCTATATGATGCAGCTCTATGTCTCCCTTGGTTACATAATCCTTAATGAAAATGGTGTCTTATCTTTATGAGTTTGATCATGGAGTTTTGGATTGGATTCTTTGAAATATTAATGGCACTAGTGTTATCACATAAGATTTGAATGGTATCTATAGATAGTCCTAAATCAAGAATTTGTTACTTTAACTGAAGGACCCAAGCCATACAACTTCCTAAGAATATGTATTTAGCTTCTAGAGTGGATAGAGATACTGAGTTATATTTTCTACAGGACAAAGAGACTAAAGATTGTCCAATAAATTGGTAGGTTCCATAAGGGCTTTTTCTATCAACCTTATATCCAATAAAGTTTGAATAAGAATACCCTATAATTTTAAAGGAAGTGCTATGCCTAGGTTACTAGATTCTCAAGCTTTGGTTCGTAAGAGATATCTAAGGATTCTCTTAACATTAGTCACATGGTATTCTTTTGGATCAGCTTGAAATCTAGTATAGAGACAAATACTATACATAGTATAAAGTTTGCTAGTAGTGAAGTAAATAAGTCCAATTATTCTCTTGCATTCTTTCGATCAATTGATTTTCCACTTGAGTCCTTATCCAACTGAACTGTAGTGCTCACTCTTTGGAGTATTATTTGCCTTAGCTTTATCCATTTTATATTTCTTAAGTATGTCCTTATTATATTTTGGTTTATTAAGGAAAATTCCATCATCCTTTTACCTTATACTAAATCTAAGAAAGTAGTTCAGTTCTCCTATCATACTCATCTCATGCACCTTACTCATTATTTTAGAAAATTCATTACATATCTTTTTATCAGAAGATCTAAACAAAATATCATCAACATAGAACTAGATAATGAGTAGTTATTCTCTTATAGTTTTTGAGAAAAAGAGTGGTGTTTAAATTCCCCTTAACAAAGGTTCTATCTAGTAGGAATGTGTTTAGCTTTTCATGCTCTAGGTGCTTGTTTCAGTCTATATAATGTCTTTTTTAAAATAAACACATGTTTGGGAAATTAAGAATTTTCAAAGCCTAGATGTTGTTCAACATATAGATCTTTTTTTATTATCCTACTCAGAAAAGGACTCTTAATATCCATTTGGTATAATTTGAATCCCATAAAGAAGGCAAAAACTAGTAGTACTCTTATTTCTTTTAGTCTAGCTAGAGGGGTAACAGTCTCTTCAAAGTCAATCCCTTCCATCTGGTTATACCCCTAAGTCACTAGTCTTTCTTTGTTCCTATCCACTACATAAGAATCATTCATTTTATTTTTGAAAATCCATTTTATTCAAACAATACTCTAGTCCTTATGTCTTTTAACTAGTTCCCAAACATTATTTATAGCAATTAATTCAGTTCTTCTTGCATGGCTAGGATCAATAATTCATGAAATAATGCTTGGTTTATATTAATGGGTTCAATCATTGAGATAAAGGTAGAGTGGTTAAATTCTTTCCTAAATCCATTTATAGTTCTAACACCTTAAGATGGGTCTACTAGGTTCAATTTTTTAGGATGACTTGAAGAATATCTCCACTCTCTAGTAAGTAAATTTTTCAGATTCTACTGTTTATTCTAGATTTGTAGATTCTGCTCCCTGGGTGACTTTAACCACTTATTCTTCTTTTTTACTAGACCCTCCAAAATTATCAGATTGATCGAAAACTATAAAAGTGGTATCCTCTACCACCAGTTTCGTTTTATTAAAAACTCAAAAGGATTTTCTAGCATTTGAGTATCCTACGAAGACGCATTTATCGAATTTGGGGTCAAACTATCCTAGCATAAATTTTATATTATTTAGAATGAACACTTTACACCCATAGACACGAAGGTTAGAGAGGATGAGTGTCCTACCCTTAAGGATTTCATACAATATCTTATTTAGCTTGGATCTAACATTAACCATATTCAAAACATAACAGGCTGTATTTACCGATTCTGCCCAAAAAGTATTTAAAAAGTGACTATTTAGCTAACTTGGATCTAGCAGCTTCTATTAAGGTGTTGTTATTTCTTTTAGCTACCTAGTTCTATTGAGGGGTTTTAGGAGCTAAAAATTTGTGATCTATCCCTTGCTCCATAAAGTATGTTTCAAAATTTTCATTCTTAAACTCTCCACTGTAATCACTATAAATTGTCAGAATTTCACAACCTAGCTTTACTTGAATCCAAGTGAAGAATTTTGTAAATTCCTTGAATGATTCACTTTTATGAGACAAGAATCTAACCCAAGTAAACCTCAAGTATTCATCAATAATAACATACCCATATACTTTTCCTCCAAAGATATCCTTATAAAGGATGTCTAAGAGTTTGCTAGAGCTAATGTCCTTAATTTTGTGGAAGGAGGACTTGACTTGTTTCCCTAATTGACAAATATCACAAAAGTGATCCTTAGTGAATTATAGTTTTGGTATGCCTCTCACTAAGTCTTTTTGGGTGACTTTTCTATGATTTTTAATGCTTTCATGGAACAGTCTCCTATGCCATAATCAAGATTTATTAGTAATAATTTTTAGGCAAAGAGAAGTAGCAGAATAAATGCAATTCAGATCAAGCATGAAAATATTGTTAATTCTATTTCCTTAGAAAATAGTATTTCAATTTAGGCTAATCATATAGCTGGAAGATTAAAATTTTATGCTGAAGCCTTTATTATAGAGTTGTCTAATACTGACCAAATTATATTTTAAGTCATCTACCAGTAAAACATTTTCAATCAAAAATTTTTTTGAGTTGCCAATTATACCTGATCCAACCACCTTTCTAGTGGTGCTATCTCTACGTGTTACCTTTCCCCCTGCCCTAGCCTATAGCATGATGAATTTCCTTATAACTCTAATCATGTGTCTTAAACATTCGCTATTATGATACCACATGCTCTCATAGGGCCTTTTGTGAGAGCAGCCATACAAAATCGTTAAAGGTTAGATTTAGGAACCTAAACAAGTTTGTGTTCCACCTTCTGAATTGAAGAGTGAGATGCCAGCATGTTTTGTTTTGGTTTATGCAATTTTTATCTCCACACCAAATGTGTTTTATAGTGGATAGTTCAAGTGTGGGAGATATGTCCTTGTATGCCACAAGAAAAGAATCTAACTCTTGGAATGGATTCACTAGCTATTTGGGTTTTGTTGCCTTTTGTAGGTTTATATGATGCATGTTGTTGAAATGATTATGAAATTATGTAAGTGTAGGTTAGGGTTTATTATCTTTAAAAGTAGTTACTTCCACTTTCAAAACATTATTTGCACTTTCAAGAATTGAGTTGTTAATTTTAAATATATACCCCCTATCATCAGCTTCATCTAAAGTTGCTTCTAATTCTTTAACATAATGTTCTAATTTAATATGAGATGCTTTCAAGGAATCATAATTAGTAGTTAAGTCAAGATGTTTTTTGTTCAATACATCAAATTCATCAAGCAATACCATATGATTGTTATCTAAAGTAGAGTGGTCTTTTCTAAGGTATTCATGTTCTTTTTGTAGAGTTAAAAAAATAGATTTAAGATATGCATACATTTTCTTTAGCTTCCTATATGTATTATGAATTTTTTAGAAACTTCAAATAGTTCATTATAGGAAAGCTCGCATACCTCCTCTTAATCGAAATGATCAAGATGGTTATATGCCATTAAGTACAAGTTGGTTACCTCCTTTTCAGCTTCTGTCTCTGATGCCTTTGAAGTAGAGTGTGCCTAAAAAACCTTTTGAGTCCATTGCTTACTATTTTTTAAATTTAGTTTTTTCTTCAACCTTTTATGTGATTGGGTGATCCTTAAGATTAAGTGAATTAGTTTTTATGTGCTATGGCTTCTTGCATTCAAAATAGATGACACCTTTATTCTATTGTTGATGACGTCTTTGCTTTTTCTTCAAAAAGCTTTTAAAATGGCTTGTCTTTAGTACAATGTCATCATCGTCGTTAGATACAGAATAGTAATTTTCAAAATCATCAACTTTTAAAGTAACTATTTTCTCTTTTCTTTTCTCACTTGCATCAATCTATCTTTGAATCATTCTTTGTTCGTATGTAATGAGTGATCAAAGTAAGTTATCCATAGAGTAAATATTTAGATCATTGGATTAAATTATAGCAGTGATTTTGTCATCATATGAATTAGTTAGACAATGTAGAATTTTATTAACCTATTTTTTATAATAGGTAAGTTCTCTACATAATGCATGTAGGGAATAGACTCCCTAGGTTTCATGTGAAATAGTTTATAATCATGGAGTAGAAAGTTCAACCTAGATTGTTTTACTTCATTTAATCCTTCATAGCTTATATAGAGTTTACCCTAAATTTATTTTCCAGTTATGCAAGTAGATACAAGCATGAAATTATTAGATTTTAATACACAAAAAAATAGCTTAAACATTTTGCATTTAGTTAGGCTAAATCTCTATTATCTATACTTCATTTAGAAAAAAGGTATTTCAGTTTTAATGCCATTTACAAGACATGAAAGTACAAAATATACTTCCTGAACTAAAATTCACATGTAATAATCAATAGATTGCAAGAAAGTAGACGTGCAAATTTTTTAAAAAATAAAAGGAATAGTATAAAAGAAAGGTGGTCAAGTGATTGAATATCCTTCTACAGTATTACGATTACCAAAAGTAACCATGGATCATTTTACAAAAAAATTTAAAACATAGATTTTCAATCCCGCTCTAATACATGAATGTTCATGTAGGTTGTTAAACTTTAGGGAACCATCCTGATGCTAACCAAGAGGGGGGGGATTGATTGTTTAAAAAAATTAAATAAAAAGAAAGCACCTTAATCCCTTTATTGCAGAAGAAAACAAAAATTATGATAATAAAAATTCAAAGTTCATAAATCATATAAAAAACCATAGAAAAATAAAAGTATGGAATAATAAAAACAAAAAACTTAAAAATTTATAGTGGTTCGATCTAGCTTGAGCTACGTCCACTCACTGTAATCATTCTTTTCAGGTATTGCACTAAAATTAGTGCCTCTTCCTCTATCTCCACAACAAGATAGAGAAGCCCTTACAAAATCTATTTCACTAACCCAATAAAAGTAGAGAATATGAAATCCTGTTTTACCCCCTAGTGTAGGCAGAGAACCTATAATCTTTTTTCACCCTCCTAGTGATGGCAGAGAAGAAGCAATCCTTTTCTCCATGCTAGATAAGACAGAGAACTTGGGACTATTGCTATAGAATGTCTTCCTGGAGGTTCTAAAGGTTTAAGATAGAAGCTTGAAGAAGATAAGGAAGAACTGTGGTTGGAGTAACTTTGTGAATCCCTCACAAATTTCCCTTATAAAAATATCTCCCTCTCATATCTCTCCCAAAGCTCTCCTATGCACTTCTTTGCTCCCTCACAAAATACTTAACAACCAAAATTCTTTTGAAACAAAAAAATAGAAGAGTTTAAATAAAGAGCATCCAAAAAAGCCGTAAATTTCAATTTGGCACTTCTGATTGTCCTGTACGATTCAATATCATACTATACGATTAGTTCAAAATAACACATTTAGCTAGTATGAATTTTAACCCATAGTATGATTAGTTCAAGTGTTTATTTTTATCATCATATATTATTTAGAACATCATCATGTATGATTAGTATAAATACATAGCTAATCATCTAGTATGAGGGGCAACATTTAATTATCATCACATGCAAAAATTGGGTCATATAGTATGATCATCTCTAATCATCCTATAGTACAAATACATAGCTAATCATCTAGTTTGAGGGGCAGTATTTAATTATCATCCAGTGTAGGAATCGTGTCATATAGTATTATCATCTACGATCATCCTATATGATCTGATTGAATAGTTTAACTTTAATTAAACACCAAATCATATGATTAATTTAGGCATGATTATCATAATCATATAGTATGATATGTATTGTATGAAATGCTTAGACATAAATAAGAATATTAAAATATTGGCTAAATTGTGATTGGTGGTAGAATATTATGATTATAACTAATCATCTTGTATGCTATGAATAATCTAATATGATTAGTCTAATTAATCTTAATTAATAAAGGGTACCTTAATTAGGGTTTTTTTAGTTAACCGATCATAAAATATCATATAATTAGTTCAAAAAATAATTTTTTTTCAACTCACCAACTCACTCCCTTGAGTGTGTGTGTGCAAGGTTACTCAGCTTATTATTAACTATATACATGACTTAAGTCAAGAAAGATAACGGTATATTGAATTTGAAATTACAAACAAACTTAACCCTAGTCTACCCAATCTTGAGCTGATTGAAGTTGCAAGTGAACTGTGGGCCTGAAATGTTAGTGAGCATGGTAAATAAACATATATTTAATAATAATAAGTAATAGAAGATAATAGTATGGAAACAATATTTTTTGTTGTCATAAAAATCATGGTGCTTGGGTTCAGATTTGCAATAGGTCATTATCTTGTTCTAAAGTGAGATCAAATTTTGGAGGATAATTTATTTTTTGATAGTCAAAAGGAATTTGAGCACTCAATACTTTTGATTCTTTATGAAAACTTAATTCCAGTTCAATGTTCTTTGGGGTGTTCTCTTTTCAAATTAACCATGACCTCGACCACGTGCTCTTTAGGTCATCATCCCACCTATTTAAGGTCCTAAAGATTATGCCCTCAATGTCATCTTGACTATCTGATATTTATCCTTTTTTAATTTTAGTTTTTTCACCTTTTAAATTTTGATTTCCTTTTGAACTTTGTTCAACTATATTCTCCTCTTTAAAAGTAGTCTCACCCTTAGAATATGCAGTGGTCTTTTTAGGTGTGTAATAAGCTGAATCCTCCTAAATCCCAATATCATGAATAGAGAATCATTGCAAATCACTCCCAATCTCCTATTTAATTCAATCTCATTGATACTTGATGCATTGGTGAAAGGTAGATGTAACCATCATATACTCATGGATCCAAGGTCTACCTATGATAGCATTGAAGGATGTTGTCAAATCAATTATATAAAATTTTGCTTTTATTGTCAACTGTCATATCTTTACAAGGCGAGTGATTAAACCTAAAGCCTTCTCTCCCTTCTCATTGAACCCTTGTAACACCAACTTGTTGGTGGTGATCTTATGTTTGTCAACTATAAGGTATGTGAGAGCCTTTATAATCATCACATTGATCGATGCATCTAGATAAACAAGAACCTTGGATAAAGTGGGCGATTATGATCGATGGTACCCAAAAGAAAATCTTCATCATAGAAGGTTACTCCTGTGGTTTCCTTGAAGTATAAAGATTTATCTTATGAAGTTGAAGCTAATTGAGCTAAGAAAATCTCTTGGTTGAGAAGTTCTTTGATTAAGGATTTCCTTGTCTCTTTGAAGAGAATGAGGGTATCATAGATGCCCAACTCAGCAGGTTACTTCCTATAATGCTAAAATGTTATAATTAACTTTGGGAACATTAATATTTAGACTCGGTGGACTAAGAAGAGGATTTGATTATTAAACAGAGATTTGAATTGAATCATTGGAGATAACGTTTTTGTCTTTCTCTTAAGGAGGAAGCATAAGGGGTTAGACATTACCACCATATAGTTTTACCTCCTTAATCTCCTTGGGAGGACAAACTGTAACCAGTTTTATGTTATTTGAAGGAGTTTGATTGTTATTTTTTGAGGGGGAATCCAAATTAAAAAAATCTATCATAATGGAAATCCCTTAAAAACTAATTTTGGGGGTTTCACCATATGATACGATCTTAGATTTGTTTCCCCCTTGAGAGTTCAAATATAGACAGTTGAGTTTTTGAGTATTTAGAACAATCTCAGCTAAGCTTTTATTATCCTCGAGGAAAGTATCATTTTGAATCTCATTTTCAATATTAAGTATAAAAAAATACACATAATGACCTTTCTTTATTGGTTTTTGACTCTTTGCCTTTGATGAGGCAAAGTAAAAGTTAGATAACATTAGTGGGGAAAGGGGGTTTAAGCCACCATCCACTGATTGAATATATCTCCCATCATTACATTACGCTCTAAAAAGTATCTCTCATTTTATTTTAATTTTTTACAATAATACATATAACTATTTGAGAGAAAACCATATCAATATCCTCCAATGAAGCATCTAGGTCAACTTTCTAGATTAGGCCCTAGTCCCTGATTTGCAGCTATTGTGAAAGATGAAAAGATTTTTTAATCAACTTTTAAATGCCTGGGATAAAGTAATATCCAAACCATCTTCAATGGACATAGATATGTGCATTGTTTTACCTGAAATTAATTTGACTGGCCCCTAATCTAGATCTACTAAGTACTCCTTCAAATTATGATATTGCTCTGTTTGAAGTTCTTTTCGATCCAGTCCTTAAAAACTATACAATCTTCAATTGAGTGGACAAACATGAGGTGATAGGGGAAAAAATTTGGATTATCCCTCTTATTTACCTCTTTAGACTTCTCGGCCTTTGATAATCGAAAGTTTGGTTTCTATAATAAACTTTTAAAGATTTTCCTTATAGATTCTCTTTTAAATGGATATGTTTTGACTAATATATGTTGAAAAGTGATCGAGTAAGGCTCCCTAGTAGACTAAGGGGTTACATGGAATGGTTGTTATTGAATTTATTGTGGTGGTGGACCACTCAGCTAAGCACTGATTAGTTTATTTCCTCAATATACTATAAAAATTGTAGCTGCACTTTTCCCAAAAAACATTAGTGATTTTTTGGCCTTTTTCTTGTCAGGCAAATTCTTCAAGAATGGCATCTAAGAAGCTTCTTCCTGCAAGTTAATTAATTAGTTGAGAAGTTATTCAAGAGTTTTTATAGTTAGCCCTTTATGTAGAAAAGCAATAGGCCCTTGGATGTTCTTTAGAAGAATCTCCACTACATGTTACTCTTGTAGTTAGGGTTTACACTTCATCTAGAGATTTCTATATCTTAAGATTATTTAACCAAAGACTCCCCCAATTTTTTCTTTTCAATTACCAGATTGATGGTTATATGTTGCTAAGCTCTGGAGAATATCTTTAAGAATAGACTCTCCAGCTTAATAAAGGTTTCTATCAAATTGTTGGGTCTATTAATATACTATTTAAAAGAAATCCTAGAAAGACTACTAATAAATTAGCAAAATAGTAGAGCATTCGACCCTCTGGCATTACAAAAGCTTGCTCAGAAGTGTGGTAGATGTTGTCTTAGGTTTTCAAGACCACTGAAGACTTTAAAAGAAGGTGGATTAAAGCCCTTCAAATAAGGTACTAAATTATACTCTTTAGGGTAGGGCCTACCCTTCAAAATAGATTCACTCCCTTGGAATGGGCTAGGGTCCCTTACCTAGTTCTCAATCATCTGTCAGATATCCTTGTTAGCTGGTGTAGGAGAAACTACTAGTATTGATTCCATAATTATGGGAATGAATATGGTCTTCTACTATGTACACCCACTGTATGCACTATAATTTCTGATTGTTAGAGCTGAGACAACTCTACCTTAATAGTTGGCTTTGCATTTCTTTTACCTTCAAAATCATTTCTTAAACTTTTCTTACAAGATTTCTTATATACTTGTGTTTTCTCTAAGCATGACTAACCCATCTAAATCAAAGTCAACAACTAATGACTCTTCCTCTTTACCAGATTGATGTCTATTGGGTTCAACATCTTTAGTTGTTGCTCTTATTTCAACTATACAAATATTATCTGTCAGCTGTATCTTGATATTTATCCATCAAGTGGTCATTAGAATCTAGATCAAAGGCTTTTATAGCCTTCTTCTTCTTGAGGATGCTCCAAAACTACTATACCCCCTTATTAACTAGTCTAACCTCTATTGACTCAGAGTTGATGGCTATGTACACCTTGCAATCCATCATCTCTTTAAACTCCTTTTCCTCTAGCTTGGAAAGGATATCCTGGATCTTAAGGTCTTCCTTAGTGAGTGGATTTACAAATAGCTGATTGAGCATCTCTTCATCTATATGGGGATTACCCTTTCCCCTCCCACTATCCCTAGATTTATAGTTGTAAGAGTGGAATCCATAATAGGTTGAGGAGCATCAACCTTGATTGGTAATGGAGGAGTTTATGGAGTGTAAACTCGTACATCAAGTGTGGTGGAGTCCTCACATCCCTAAAAAAAAAACTGAGGGACATCAATTAATGGCTGAATGTTTTGAATTTGATTGTATTCAAACACGTTGATCTTCTTCAACACTTATTATTATTTTTTTGAGACATGGTCCTCTTGATCTTAGCTTATGGTGTTTTCTTGGCTTTATTGGCCTCTTGCGACCTCTTTTTCTTTATAAATTAGTAACTTGATTGGCCTCCTGATACTTGACTATTACTGAGGCCAACTTTAGAATTCTTGAAGGTGGGATTGGTGGACTACTACTATTTGGGTGGCCATTACTAGATCCTATCAAAATTATATCCGCTATCTTTATAGATAGGAGGTGAGGCTCCTAGTGATAACCATCCATTAACATAAAGGTGATCGATTGTTTAAGAAATTTTTAATTTCTCCTAACTAGCTGAGGAGTCATGTTTATGAATTATGTCTTTTATTCATTCAAAACTTCTCAAACTTGTGTGAGATCACTCTCTTTAAGTGTCTCATGTATTACTCTTTCATTTCACCTACTTGAGAAGCGTTGGTGTGAATGAAATTTCTTAACATCCTTTCTCTTTGAAGATGCTTTTCCTTTGAAGTTTTCCTAACACTATAATCCATCAAGTGTTATAGAGATTTGGCTATCCTAAAAACTTGCTCCTCCCCTACAATAGTAGATAGTGGGTATAAATGACTCCCTTTAAGGAGGTGAGATGAGGCAGGAATAGGTATCTCTTTAGTAGCCTCTGGCTCTACTTGACCTAAGGTCTTCATTTCGGCCATCTTCTTAGACTTCATAATCATTTTCTTGACTTTCCTCGGGTAATTCTTTCTTTAATTTTTACTTGTAATGGGGATCTTAGGACTCCTCCCAACCTCAAATATGAACCTAACTTCTGTATAAATAATAGTTTTTGCATTCTCTTCCTACCTAGAGGATATAGTTGGTACTAGAGTGACAACCACCTCTATTTAGGGAATGGGGAGTCAGACCCTGACCCAATAGTGATCTCAACTAGGTGGATGCTCTTAATACCTTCAGCGGCAAGGTCAACTACAACTCCCCCATTAACATGTAACTTAAGGGTCTTAAAATCCATTCTAAATTGGATGGAGTTGTGGCATATGAGTTCTTCCACATACAAGTCATAATCTGAGGAGAAAATTAACTTTCTAGCCATAACATAATTTGTTTGTCTAGAATTAAAAAGAGAAGGTTTGAATTTTATATTTGATATTGAATTTGAAAAGTTATAAGGGGTCTTACATTTTATCACATATATGAAATTATAGAAGCTATAATCCAATATATGATGATAAAGTATAAAGGTCACATATGTTTTGAAGAAACTTAAATCTTTATTACATATGTTAAGCTATAAGGAGATGTTCTGGCATAGCTGATGTCGATTATAACTTGAGTTGATTTGAGTAATTTTAAAAATAATTTTGAATTTTGAAAAATTCATGTATTTTCTTCAAGTTTTACAACTCAGCATGTTCAGTTTCACTCAACATGATGATTTAAAAAATTGATAAGAAAATCTAGAGAATTTGTCTTGAATCTTTCATTCCAAAAACTGACTTGGGGGTGAAATGTCAAAGCCTAGATTTGAACTTTAAATTCAAATTGAACTTGAGGTTGAAATTGAACAGATCATCTTCAAATATTGATATGAAGGTTTACAAAATGATAAGAATATCCTAGAATTTTAACTTGACCTTTTTACTCCACTAATTGACTCGGGAAAAAATGTCAAAGCTTGAATTTGATAGAGGTTTTATCACTCATCTCTCTTGTACTTTTCCTTTTGATGTTGGCCACCCTCACACAAGGAGGAATTTGGAAGAGGGACCAATAGAAGAGAGATTGTCAAAACTACCAATGCAATAAAACTTCTATGGTTATTATTGATGGAGAGAGATTTAGTCCTAATGGAGTCACTATTTTTATTACTGGTCGAAAAAGCATTCTTGACTTTTGAATTTTTAACTTATTAGAAAGATGGGATTAGTCATCAAGACAATCAACCACACCTTGCAATTAAGAGACCTAAAATTAGGTAAATGTGCACTCCTAAACATTAAAATTAATTAATAATTTAAATAATTTAAATTTTAATGAGTGAGAAATTAGGACATAATTACTCACTAATGACTCCCCATTGAGACCATTCAAACATGATATATCTCTATTTAAAACTTTAAATTCTATCCCCTTTTGAATTACATGAGTGCCATAACTTCATTTGCTCAACGGGTACCTCTAGGCTCTGGCAATTCTGCATGTGATTCATGTTCCTCTTTGTGGTTTCTCCTGTAGCTCTTGTATCATTATTTTCTTTACAATTTGTTGTCTATGATTCATTCAGTCTTTGAGGCTTTTTGGCCCTAGGTCAATCCCCACTCCTAATGGAGGCGGGATTGTCTTCTATGTTACCTGCTGTGTGGGGTGCTTCTCTTTTAGCTACAGTTGCTTCGTTGAAAGGCTAGCTTAATAATGGTGTTTTTTATTCTAAATCTCTTTCTTTTTGTGATGCCTTGGTCAGACCTTCATCGTTGAAGGCTCCTACCTTCTCTTACTAAATTGGTTGTAAAAAGCTATCCTACAATTTTTATTTCTGATGAGGATATTCTTAAGCTTGCGAGTCCTTACCAGTTTATGCTTGTGGGTAAGTTCTCGATTCATCGTCCAAACCTTGATGCCATTCAAAACCTTTTCAAAAAGTTGAAGTTATCTGGTAACATTTCTAAAGGTTTACTTGATGCTAGACATATTTCTATCAAGTTGTCTAATGATCTTGATTATAGTATAGTTTTTACTAGGAGAGCTTATTACATTTTAAACTATCAAATGAGGTTACTTAAATGGACACTATTTTTTTATGTTAAATAAGAATTGCCTATTATTCTGATATGTATTTTGTTTCTTAATTTACATTTGCATTTCTTTGACTCTCATATTCTATATGCATTGGGTTCGATCTTTGGTAGGCCGCTTAAAATGGATCAAGCCACCGCATCTCTATTAAGGCCTTTAGTGGCTCAGATCCTAGTAGAGATTAATATCACCAAGAAGCATCCAAAAGATGTTTGGCTAGGATCAAAAAATGCTGGGAATTTATAAAAAGTTAAATTTGAAAGGTTCCAGATTTTTGTTTACATTATAAAATATAAAGGCATTCAATTAATGATTGTTTTGTTGCTCATCCTCAAATCAAAAAGAATAATAAGACCCCCAAAATTATGGTTGAACCAATCAATGGTGAACTAGCTATGCATGTAGGTATAATTATTCCAAATGGTAAGGAACAAACCCGACATTTGCAAGATTCTAAAGTTGGGGGAGATGACATATAGACTGGTCCTTTATATATTTCTTTTAGGAGAGAAGATTTGGTGGACAAGGCTAGCAAAGATAATGAATATAATATGAATAGTGATAATGAAGAGGATCATATCATTATGGATGACAATGTGGTTGGTGTAAACAATGAGGTTGGGAACAAAAAATGAGGATGGTCTTCATACTTATGCTTTATTGGTTAATCACGCGATGGTTGGGTCGTCGCTTAGTTCTGAAAATAATGTTATTGATTATGATGTTAATCAAGTTGTTGAGGAAAAAGATGTGTTGAGAATCTGAATTCATGGATTATGATTTTAATGATAGCAAATACTCTTGTTTCTCTACGACTGCCTTGCCTTCTGAAATTTAAGTCCACAAGATTAGACTGCAATTGGAACTAGATCAAGATTGGGTAGACTAGGTATGAGTCAGTTTGTACCTTTTCCCTTTCTTGAGTCTATTATAATTGGTGTGGCTCTTGATGCTAAGTAACCTTGCACACACACACTTTGGAAGAATTTCTAACAAGTTCTTAGAGTTTACTATTTTTGGTAACATCCGGGATGATATTTATATAGGCTTGAATGATCAGTTGAAAAATAGAAACTCTAATCAGGGCATCCTTGTTAAGGCAGCCATCATTAAGCACATCATCCTGGATGATTTTGTATCGACCAGGACGATAGGCTCAAATCTAAGAGAATCAAGCGCCATATCTATTTAGGTTTTACTTATTTTTATATATCATCCCGGACATCATCCCGGGCATCGTCCCAGGCATCAGCCTAGTCGATACAGCACAATTTTTCCTAAATTGATATTGTATTTAAAGAAAGTAATTAAGATTTGATTACATGATCACATCATCCTAGACGATTGCAGGATCAACTGGTATAATCTTTTGGATGATTGGACATCGAACAACTCTTTTTCAGAGTGATGTTTTGGATGATATTCCACAATTTATACTGATCGGACATGATGATATATTATTGTCCTAAATGATATGAACAAATTTCTTTTAATCGTCCCAAATCATCCTGGCTGATTGGGCTTAATTTACACTTATCGGCTTGTTGCAAATTTAGTCTATGAACTATGTTTTGATGATTGGTAAACACTCTTACTTGTCTTGGACTGTCTTTTACTACTGACTTTTTAGGAATCAAGGATCAGACAGAAAAATGGAGCCAACTCAAGATGGGGTAGATTGGGGTTGAGTCAGTTTGTAATTTTATTTTTCCCTTCTTGAGTCAATTGTAATCTTTGGTGTGACTAGTGCAAAGTAACCCTACACACACACACTTGAGAGACTTAGAATTTCTATTGTTTACTCAAATCGGCCAAGACGATATTTACATCGTCCTGGACGATCGAGCTTAAAATAGAAAATCTAATCAGGGGTTCTTAATTAAGGCAACCGTCATTAGCAAATTGGCTTGGACAATACATGTATCGGCCTGGACGATATGCTCAAAATAGAAAGAAATTATCGCCATAAACAATTAAGGTATTCTATATTTTTGGAAATCGTCCAGGACGATCTTGGATCGACCTGGACGATATTTACAATTTTGCCTTAATTAATCAGACAAATCAAGGAAGTAATTAAGGATGATTGATACGATCACATCATTCTGGACGATCACAATATCAGCCAGGATGATCTATTCAGAAAACCTTAGTTACTTCTGGACGATAAATATCGGCCAGCACATATTCAGGGCGATGTGCTGGACGATCTGGATCGGACAGCTTGTATTCAGGGTGATGCTCTGGATGATTTTCCTCTGATTTGAACTGATCGGCCAGGACGATCGTGAGATCATCCGGGACGACCAAGCAAATTTTCAATCATCCAGTTTACATTCAGGGCGATGCTCTGGCCGATCTCAAGGGATTTGTACTGATCGGCCAGGACGATATACATATTATCTTGGATGATATAGTCGGCAACTTGATATTAATGAGCTCCTTTGAAGCTCTTCTGTTTAAGAGCTCTTTTTCAACACTTTTGAGAATCCTTGGCTGTTGTCTTGACCTGAGAAAACCTAAAGGAGAGAGAGAGGAAGAGAGAGAGAGAGGATCTTTTGAGGGGGAGCTTGTGAGGGGATTCACAAGGGTTGCTCCAAGCATTGTTCCACTTCTTCTTCCCTAGAGTCTCTTGTCCTTGGAAGGGTTGGGAGAGGTAAGTTCCAGCAAGCGATCGAGGTTCTCTGCCTACTTCAGGAGGAAGCAAAAGGAAGAAGGTTCTCTGCCTTACCGAGTGTGGAAAAAAGAGGTGTTTGTAAAGGCTTCTCCACCTAGCTGTGGAGGCTAAAGGAGAGTCACGATTGTAGTGCAATACTTGGAGGGTGCCTCCATGGAGTGGATGTAGGTTGAGTAGACCGAACCACTATAAACCCTTGTGTTCTTATTTTTTTTTCCTGTTTACGCATTTATTTTCTTCCGTATTTATTTTTGTGGTGATTTAGTTTGTATTCGTACTTTGCTTAAAGAAATTTTTTAAAAATACTAATTCACCCCTCCTCTTGGTTAGCATTGGGCCAGTTCTATAGGTCTTAACATCCCTAATGAACTTTCAAGTAGTATCAGAGCGGGATTCATAAAAACTAAGTTTGAAAACTTTTTGAATTTTGATCCATGGCTAACTTTGGGAATCATAATACAACGGAAGGGTATTCTATTACCCGACCACCTTTGTTTGATAATATCCCATTTGATTTTTGGAAAACTCGCATGTCTACATTTTTACAATCTACTGATTATCGCATGTGGATGCTTGTTACGGATGGTTACACACCTCCAACTGGTAAACTTAACGATATTACTATTCCACTTCTTTTTACTGAATGGACTTTAGATGATAGGGATTTAGCTCAATTGAATGCAAAATGTTTTAATTATTTTTTCTGTTCTTTAAAATCAGAAGACTACATGTGTGTTTCCACTTTCAAAATTGGTAAAGAAATTTGGGATAAATTGTGTATCACTTATGAAGGCACTAATGAAGTTAAACAATCTCATTTGAACATTCTCTTGCATGACTACAAACTTTTTCATATGAAACCTCATGAATCAATTTCTAAAATCTATACGAGATTTACTCAGATTGTCACTTCCTTGCATGCCTTAGGAAGAGAGCTTTCGAAATTTGAAAACGTAAACAAGATTTTACGATGCTTGCCTTCCTCTTTTGATGCAAAAAGTAATGCTATAACTGAATCTATGGATTTGAACACGTATTCGATTGATAACTTACTTGGCTCACTCATTGCATACGAGCAAGGGGTGAATCAAAGAAATCTTGATGCATGAGAGAAAAAGAAAGAGAAAACGGTGGCACTAAAGGCACACAAATTTGACTCCGATTCTTCCGGGTCTGAGAGCGATGAAGTTGTCTTCATCTCAAGGCAATTCAAAAACTTTCTAAGGAAGAAGCAAAAGCATCATTGGAGAAAAGGTAAGGATAATAAATATTCTAATGGATCTTCTGATATTGTATGGTATGAATGCAGGAAGCATGGACATGTGAAAGCCGATTGTCCTACACTTGAAGATCACTCAAGCAAAGGAAAGGGTGAAGAGAAACCCAAGTTCAGGAAGGATAAGAAGAGACTCCAAAAGGCATTTTGGGCGGATTCTGCATCGGATTCATCGAAGACAGAACCAGAAGATGAGACACTAAAATTGTGCTTGAGGGCAGACGACCATCTTGATCAAGAAGAGGTATGTGAACTTTCCTATGACCAACTTCTTGAAGTTTTTGAAAAATTCATACATCATATAGGAAACTCAAGAAAACACATGCAAGTTAAAATTGGAATTTTTGGAGTTACAAAAAGAGCATGCAATTATGACTAAAGATCATTCCACAATTGATTCAAATCATATGGCTCTACTTGATGAATTTGATGAGTTAAACAAAAAACATTGTGAATTAATTGAAGAGCATGAGTCACTAAAAGTCACACACACCTCACTTTATTCTGATTTTAAAAAGGCTAAAGAGATGGAGAAAAATGTGAGGATTCAGAATGAAGTCTTAAAAAACAGAAATTTGAAGATTCAAAATGAATTAGATGCATGTAAGAAAACTAGGATGACACCTACTTTTGATCAAAAGCCAAAACCTAGAAAGAGGCATTATAACTCAAACCATTTAAGAAACCCTTTTCCTGGAGTTAAATTTTTTCATGTGGCATGCTAGGACACATCTCACACACTTGCACTGTTCACCATAGTACACATTTGGTGTGGAGACCCAAGGTGCATGATTCACAGCATACCACACATGCATTGTATTCTATTCTTCATAAGAAAGAACCCAAACCTGCTTGGGTCCTAAATTTAACATTTGATAATTTTGTAGGAGAGCTCTCACAAAAGACCTCGTGAGAGTATGTGGTACTTAGACAGTGGTTGCTCTCGACATATGACTGGTGATGCCAATCAATTTGTTTCGCTGGAGTCCAGGACTGGAGGCAAGGTTACTCTTGGAGACAACACCACCAAAAAGGTGGTAGGCACATGTATAATTGGTAATTCTAAGAACCTTATGATTAAAAATGTTTTGCTTGTAGATGGATTGAAGCACAACCTACTCAGCATCAGTCAACTCTGTGACAAAGGCTTCATCGTGCAATTCTTTACAAATTCATGCATTATAAGTTTAAGTAACAATACTATTTTGTAGGAAAAGAGGATTAACAACATCTACATGTTTGATTTAAATAACATTGAATGTGCTGCTTTATTTTGCTTAAAAATAGTGATTGATGATTCATGGGTATGGCACCGGAGACTATGTCATGCAAGTATGAAAAATCTTAGAAATATGACCCAAAAAGACCTAGTTAGAGGTGTTCCCAAACTCAAGTTTTCAAAAGACCACCTTTGTGATGCCTGTCAACTATAAAAGCAAGTCCACTCCACCATTCACCCCATTAAGGACATTAGCACCTCTAAACCTTTAGTAGTCCTTCACATGGATTTGTTTGTACCCATTAGCTCTGCCAGCTTGGGAGGGAAATTCTATGGATTTGTGATTGTTGATGACTACTCAAGGTTCACTTGTACTAGATTTCTTTCACTTAAAAATGAGTCATTGAGGACTTTAAAACATTTTCTACTTGGATTCAGAAAAAGCTAGGCTGTGAGATCTTGACCATCCATAGTGATCATGGGGGAGAGTTTGAGAATGAAAGATTTGGATATTTTTGTGAGGACAAGGGGATTAGCCACAATTTCTCAGCACCTAGGACCCCTCACCAGAATGGGGTAGCTGAAAGGAAGAACCGGACCTTGGTGGAAGCCGCTAGAGCCATGCTTGCTAAGTATTCACTTCAAAAATAATTTTTGGCTGAAGCGATTAACACAGCTTGTTATGTGTTGAATAGGATGAACGTTAGAGCAAAATTAGAGAAGACATCCTATGAGATCCTTAAGGGTAGGACACCCAATCTTTCCCACCATCATGTCTTTGGTTGTAAGGTTTTCATTCACAACAATGGGAAGTCTCACTTGGGAAATTTTGATCCTAAATCTGATGAAGGAGTGTTCTTGGGATATTCTAGTGTTGGGAAGTCTTTTAGGGTGTTTAACAAGAGAACTTTAGTAGTGTAAGAGACTACCCATGTAGTATTTGATGAGTTTGATCCTATAAAGCATGGAGTTGAGGATGATGATGATATTGGAGAGTTTACTAGTGGAGTAAAAAATTTGGAGAAGGAAGTATGTCACCAAAACATAGAGGGAGTAGGAGATGTCACCCAAGGAGTAGAAAATTTAGATATGAAGGAAAGGGTTGGACCTTCTCAGACCTTACCTAGAGATTGGAGATACTCTACAAGTCACCCAAAGGATTTGATCTTAGGAGACCCTTCTAATGTAGTTAGGACTAGACATGGACTTAGGAAGGAGGTGAACCACTCTGCCTTTATCTCAATGATTGAACCCACCAACATAAACCAAGCCCTTACTGATGAGTTTTGGATTTTAGCTATGCAAGAGGAGTTTAACCAATTTGTTAGGAATGAAGTTTGGGAGCTTGTAGAAAGACTTAAGGGACAAAGTGTAGTTGGGACAAAGTGGGTCTTTAAGAATAAGGTGAATGATTCAGGAGTGGTGGTTAGGAATAAAGCAAGATTAGTGGCTAAGGGGTACAACCAAATAGAAGGGATAGATTTTGAGGAGACATTTGCCCCTGTAGTAAGATTGGAAGCCATTAGAGTGCTATTAGACTTTGCCTGTTATAAAGGATTTAAGCTTTATCAAATGGATGTCAAGAGTGCCTTTTTGAATGGGGAAATAAAAGAGGACGTGTTTGTAGAACAACCCCAAGGTTTTGAGAGTTCCCAATTTCCAAATCATGTTTTTAATTAAAAAAGGCTTTGTATGGTTTAAAGCAGGCACTAAGAGCATGGTATGAGAGGCTTAGCACATTTTTACTAGAACAAGAGTTTGTTAAGGGGAGCGTAGACACCAACCCTTTTCTTAGAAAAATTGGAGATGATTTACTCATTGTTCAGATTTATGTGGATGATATACTCTTTGGATCTCCTAATAAAAAACTTTGTGATGAGTTCTCTAAGATAATGAGTAAAGAATTTGAGATGAGTATGATGGGAGAGTTGTCATATTTTTTGGGATTTAGCATAAAATAATTGGATGTTGGAACATTTCTTAATCAAACAAAATACATAAAGGACATTTTGAAGAAATATGAGATGGATAAATCTAAGCCAATTAATACTCCCATGACTTCTAGTGTTCAATTAGATAAGGACTCAAGTGGTAAGTCTGTTGATCAGAAGAAGTATAGAGGCATGATTGGATCTTTACTCTACTTGACTACGAGCCGACCCGACATAATGTTTAGTGTTTGCCTTTGTGCTAGATTTCAAGCTGACCCTAAGGAATCCCACCTAACTTCTGTTAAGAGAATTTTTAGATAACTTTTGGGGACCCAAAACTTAGGGATTTGGTATCCTAGACACAACACTTCTTTTGAGATTATTAGATTTTCTGACTCTTATTTTACAGGATGCAAGGTGGATAGAAAAAGTACTTCAAGAACTTATCAATTCATAGGACAATCCTTGGTCTCATGGTCTAGTAGGAAGCAAAATTCTATTGCACTTTCTACTGCTGAAGCTGAGTACATTGCTCTTGGAAGTTGTGTGGCCCAAGTCCTTTGGTTAAAATAACATGTATTGGATTTAGGATTACCTGTAGGCACCATCTCAATCTTTTGAGACAACACTAGTGCCATATGCATCTCTAAGAATCCTATCTAACATTCAAGGACTAAGCACATTGACATTAGGCATCATTTCATTAGAGACCATGTGACTAAGGGAGACATTGAGCTACACCACGTGACAACTAAAAATCAACTGACTGACATCTTTACTAAACCACTGGCCTTCGACACTTTTAGCTCTTTAAGGACCAGATTGGGTGTGATTGATATAACTGCATAAACTTGATATTCTATTTGCTTTATTTGGTTTTTGTTCTATTCTTTGTTTTTCCTTTTTTCTCCTTGTTTTCTTTCCTTTTTTTTGGTTGATTTGGATTGCTTCCATTTTTTGTTGCTTTTCTTAATTTTTTTAGCTTTCAAAAATCATCGCTGATATGATATTGTAGGCCTTGTCCTTGCTTTTTGAGAATTTTTAGTCAATGTTTTATATCTCTTAATCTATTAGATGGTAAGAATATTTCGTTGATTGTGTCTCCTTCTGTAACCTATTTTAGTGACATAGTTTTCTTTTCTAATCAAAAATCTATCTCAAATTAAAAATTGTGTATGAAATATAGATCTTTTCTAAACTCGCTTAAGCAAATCTATCTTGTATTTATAATGCTTAAAGTTTTTTTGTCTCATCAAGATTCCTCGTTACTCTTGTCATTGGTTAATTGATTCTATTTTGTTGATAGTTCTTCTCTATGTTAGAGAGAGAGCCCCTATTCTCTAATATCTAGAAGATATACTCACAACTAAGAATCCTTTTTAAAAGTTGTAAAAGAGAATGGAGCTTGCAAAAATAAAAAAAAAATTGGCCAATGATGCCAACAAAAGATGCGCAATGATGTCAAATTGAAAAATTTTATATCAAAAAGCAAAAGATGTGCACAAGCACCAATCAATTGATAAGAGGCATAAAATGAGCCCACTAAAAAGCAAGCTCCTCTCTCCTTTCAAATCTTTTAAAAACTTAGAAGTTTTCATGTATCAAAGGCTTGATTTTGATTGTTTTGCGATTGTGACAAATTTACTTTGGTTCATTATTCTATAAGATATTTTTTCTTAAACAAACTGATGAATGGATTCTTTTTCCTCATATCCAATTGATTATTTGAGTTTGATCATTGATTTCAAAAGACAATTCTATCCTAAGAGAAAGTCCAAGCTAAGGGTAATCATGATCGGATATTCTACTGTTCTTTGGATTATTGATGCTATTAATTCATTAACTCACAAATTTTTAAATCAATCACATGGAATACTACATCACCTTCATGCCTTGATAAAAACAAAGTCTTGTGGTTTGCTTTTGTTCTTGGTTCCCTCCTTTTTGAGATGTCAAAAGGGGGAGTAGTTTTAGGATATTTTTTGCACTTTCGATTCCGTATGTTACGCTGCTGTTTTTAAATTTCTTTCGTAGTGTTTTGCCATCATAAAAAAGGTGGAGATTGTTGCAAATTTAGTCTATGAACTATGTTTTGATGATTGGTAAACACTCTTACTTGTCTTGGACTGTCTTTTACTACTGACTTTTCAGGAATCAAAGATCGGATGAAAAAATAGAGCCAGCTCAAGATGGGGTATATTGGGGTTGAGTCAGTCTGTAATTTTATTTTTTCCCTTTTTGAGTCAATTGCAATCTTTGGTGTGACTAATGCAAAGTAACCCTATACATACACACACTTGAGAGACTTAGAATTTGTATTTTTTACTCAAATCGGCCAGGATGATATTTACATCGTCATGGATGATTGGGCTTAAAACAGAAAATCAAATCAGGGGTTCTTAATTAAGGCAGTCGTCATTAGCAAATCGGCCTATACGATACGTGTATCGGCCAGGACAATATGCTCAAAACAAAAAGAAATTGTCACCATAAAATATTAAGGTATTCTGTATTTTTGGAAATCGGCCAAGACGATCCTATATTGGCCTGGACTATATTTACAATTTTGCCTTAATTAATCAGACAAATCAAGGAAGTAATTAAATATGACTGATACGATCACATCATTTTGGATGATCGCAGGATTAGCCAAGAGGATCTATTCAAAAACCTTAGTTACTTCTGGATGATAAATATCGACCAACACAAATTCAGGGCGATGTGCTGGACGATCTGGATCGGACAGCTTGTATTCAGAGCGATGCTCTGGACAATTTTCCTCTTATTTGAATTGATCAGCCGGGACAATCGTGAGATCGTCCAGGATGATCAAGCCAATTTTCAATCGCCCAGTTTGCATTCAGGGCGATGATCTGGCTGATCTCATAGGGTTTGAACTGATCGGCCAGGAGGATCTACATATCATCCTGGATGATATAGTCAGCAACTTGCAATTAATGAGCTCCTTTGAAGCTCTTCAATTTAAGAGCTCTTGTTCAACATTTTTGAGAATCCTTGGCTGTTTTCTTGACCTGAGAAAACCTAAAGGAGAGAGAGAGAGAGGGAGAGAGATAGAGAGGATCTTGTGAGGGGGAGCTTGTGAGGGGATTCACAAGGGTTGCTCCAAGCATTGTTCCACTTCTTCTTCCCTAGAGTCTCTTGTCCTTGGAAGGGTTGAGAGAGGTAAGTTCCAGCAAGCGATTGAGGTTCTCTGCCTGCTTCAGGTGGAAGCAAAAGGAGGAAGGTTCTCTGCCTTGCCGCGTGTGGCAAAAGAGGTGTTTGTAAAGGCTTCTCCGCCTAGCTGTGGGGGCTAAAGGAGAGTCACTATTGTAGTGCAATACTCGGAGGGTGCCTCCGGGGAGTGGACGTAGGTCAAGTTGACTGAACCACTATAAACCCTTATATTCTAGTTTTCTTTTTACTTCTTCCGCATTTATTTTCTTCCGCACTTATTTTTGTGGTGATTTGGTTTGTATTCGTGGTTTGCTTAAAGAAATTTTTTAAAAATACCTATTCACCCCCTCCCCCTCTTAGTTAGCCTTGTGCACTTTCTTTAGGGCTTAACATCCCTAACGAACTTTCATGGCTAGGATAATATACATATCATCCTGGACGATAAAGTCAGCAAGTTGCAATTAATGAGTTCATTTTGAGCTTTTCTATTTAAGCTTTGATAAGGAACTTAGTAAGTGTCTTTGTCAGCCATTGTAGCTTCGCTCTTTTGGAGGTAACTTGAAGAGAGAGCTTGAAAAGGAGAAGATCCTTGGAGGGGATTTCAAGGGAGTGTGGAGGGGGATTCCACACAGTTTTTCTGACAAGCTTGCACCTTAGTACCATCGGATTCAAGACTTATCTTGAGGGAAGTTCTGGGAAGAAAAAGATCTCTTTGGTGTCAAAGGACTCGACTACTCCGATGCACCGGGGAAGGTGTAAGTGATTTTGTAAGGGCTTCTCCGCATAGCTTTTGGGGCTAAAGGAGAGACACTGAGTTTAGTGCAATACTCGGAGGTTGCCTCCGAGGAGTGGACATAGGTCAAGGTTTGACCGAACCACTATAAATTCAATGTGTTTTTCCTTTATTATTTCCGCATTTAATTTTCTCACTTCGATTTCTATGGTGAATCTTGGTTTGTATTTTGATTGCTAAAAGTTTTTTATTTAAAATACTGATTCACCCCCTCTTAGTTAGTTTTGGGCTAGTTCATAAGGGCCTAGCATCCCTAATGAACTTTCAAGTGGTATTAGAGAGGGATTCCAAAAATCTAGTTTTTGAAAACTTTTGAATTTTGATCCATGGCTAATTTTTATAATCATAATATTGCAAAAGGTCATTCAATCACCAGACCACCTTTGTTTGAAAATATTATATTTATTTTTTGGAAAATTCGCATGTCTATTTTTTTGCAATTAATTGATTTCCTAATGTGGCAAATGATTAAAACTGGTTATTTTATACCATCTCATATTTTATATGGAATTAAAACTGATATTCCTTTTAATCAATGGAGTAGAGAAGAACAAATCCATGCTCAATTGAATGCAAAATCATTAAATTGTTTGTTTCATGCTTTAAATTCAGAAGACTTTATGTTTGTTTTCAAGTGCACTACTGGTAATAAAATTTGGGATAAATTACACACTATATATGAAGGCACTAGGGAGATCAAGCAATCCATATTGAATATTTTAATGCATAATTTTGAACTATTTTACATGAAATCTTATGAGACGATCTTAGACATGTATACTAGATTTATTTAAATTGTGACATCATTGCATGCTTTAGGTAAAGAGTTTTCAAACTTTAAAAAAGTTAATAAAATTCTAGGAGAAGTTTGATGCTAAAGTTGTTGCTATTTTTGAATCAAAGAACTTGAATGAATATTCTATTAATAATTTGATTGGCCCACTCATTTCCTACGAGCAAAGTTTGGGTCAAAGACTTTTGGATGTAGGAGAGATGATAGTGCTAAACGCTGAAAATATGGAGGAATATGGCTTAGTTGGTGACGAAAGCCTTGAGTTGTCAGGCAAATTAAAAAGCTCATCAAAGCATAAGCATCGATAAAACTGGAATAATAATAAAAATGGTAAGAATGTTAAGATTTCTTTTGACATTATTTGCTTTAGACGTAGGAAGCCTAGACATATGAAAAATTAGTGCCCAAATTTGAGAACTCTTCCTATAAAAGAAAAAGGGTAAAGCTAAGAAAATTATAAAAATGGAAAATAATGAAAAACAAAAAATTTCCTAGGCAGACCTAGCTTTTAAATCATCAGACTAGGAGTAAGATGATGTTTAAACCATTATTTGTGTGCTTTACTTTTCTGTTTTGTTCGTTTTTGTGTAGTTTATGTGTATTTTGTTTATTTATTTTTTTCACTCTTCTTTTTTCTTTCTTTTCTTTTTCATTAAAATTTTTAATTTTTTTTTTACTTTTTCTTTTTATGTAGTATTTTCTATATTTAAAAAAAATTTAAAAAATTTTGAAAATGAAAAATTTACCTCCTATTTTTCTTGAATTGTTTTGTAAGTTGTGGTTGATCTCTCTAAAAATAGTCTAAGGAAGGAAACTCATTATTTTAACTCTCAATCTCTATTTCCTAAAAGAGGATATTCTATTTTTGATTTAAAATATTTATCATAATTTAAATTAGATTTTGAAACTGAACTTTTTTATCTCCCTATATTTTATCTATTGCATAGGAATATTTTGCAAGTTATTGTATCTACCTCATAATTTATTTAATAAAGTAGTTCATTGTGTCAATAGAATGAGTTTACTTTTATTTTTTAAATTTTAGAAAAGTATCATATTAATAAAAAAATGATTAATGACGCCAAATAAAAAGAAAGTGGCTAATGACGCCAAATCAAAATATGAGCAATGACGCCAAATTGAGAAAGATACATAAAGTGTATCAAAAAATAAAACATGCTCAAAGTGCGCCAAAAACTGCCAAGAAGCATAAAATGAACCCACAAAGAGTATGCTTAATTTTTCTGTGTTTACTTAAAACTTAAGAAAACCCTTGATATTTTCGTTACTTGAGCTTGAAAATTATGATTCTTGATTCACCAATTTTAGCATTAATCTTCTATTAGATAAACTTTATGAAAGGAATTTTGAAAAATTAGTGTTTAGTTTTCTAATTTATTCCTTGATTTAGATATTGAATTAAAAAGTT
Source organism: Dendrobium huoshanense (assembly GCA_016618105.1). Classification (NCBI taxonomy): domain Eukaryota; kingdom Viridiplantae; phylum Streptophyta; class Magnoliopsida; order Asparagales; family Orchidaceae; genus Dendrobium; species Dendrobium huoshanense. The sequence continues at coordinate 34,586,845 of CM028347.1, forward strand.
TTAGAGCCTTTAAAAGAACTTGATCTTGGATTAACAATTTTTGAATTTCTTACCTTTTCTGGATTTTGCATTGTCAACCCATTCCTTACTTAGTTTTTGAATAAAATCAAGAGATTACTTTCACATTTTTTTAAGACTTTTTTGTGCCCTTTCTCTTTTTGATAATATCAAAGGTGAAGAATGTACTGTTTTATTTGTTTTTTTATCAAAAAAATTTTTCCCCTATTTTTTATTTTAGTAAGGGGAAGATTCAGAGAAAATGTTTTCATTTTTGTAAATTCAACTAGTAAAAAGGTGGAGATTATTGCGAATCTGAATTCATGGATTATGATTTTAATGATAGCAAATACTCTTGTTTCTCTACGACTGCCATGCTTATTGACATTTCAGGTCCACAAGATCAGACTGCAATTAGAACCAGCTCAAGATTAGGTAGACTAGGTTTGAGTTAGTTTGTACCTTTTCCCTTTCTTGAGCCTATTATAATTGGTGTGGCTCCTAATGCTAAGTAACCTTGTACACACACACTTTGGAAGAATTTCTAACTGGTTCTTAGAGTTTACTGTTTTTGGTGACATAGTCTAGTACAATATTTATATGGGCCTGGACGATCCGTTCAAAAATAAAAACCCTAATTAGGGCATCTTTATTAAGGCAAATGTCATTAAGCACATTATCCTGGATGATTTTGTATCGGCCAGGATGATAAGCTCAAGTTAGAAAGAATCAGCCACCAGATCTATTTAGGTATTACTTATTTTTGGACATCATCTTTGGCATCAGCCTAGCCGATCCAGCATAATTATTCCTAAATTGATTTAGTATTTAAGGAAAGTAATTAAGATTTGATTACATGATCACATTGGCCTAGACGATCGCAGGATCGACCGGGATGATCTACTGGACGATTGGACATCAAACAGCTCTTTTTCAGGGCGATGTTCTTAACCATATTCCATGATTTGTATTGATCGGCCAGGATGATATATTATCATCCTTGATGATATGAACAAATTTCTTCTAATCGTCCCAAATTATCCTGGATGATTAGGCTTAATTTACATTGATCGACCAAGATAATATACATATCATCATGGACGATAAAGTCAGCAAGTTGCAATTAATGAGCTCATTTTGAGCTCTTCTATTTAAGCTTTGACAAGGCACTTAGTAAGTGTCTTTGGCAGCCATTATAGCTTCGTTCTTTTGGAGGAAACTTGAAGAGAGAGCTTGAAAGAGAGAGAGAAAAGGGTGGAGTTTGAGAGAGAGAGAAGATCCTTGGAGGGGGTTTCAAGGGAGTGTAGAGGGGGATTCCACACAGTTGCTCCGGCGAGCTTGCACCTTAGTACCATCGAATTCAAGGCTTGTCTTAAGGGAAGTTTTGGGATGAAAAAGATTTCTTTGGTGTAAAAGGACCCAGCTACTCCGCCACACCTCGGAAGGTGGAAGTGATTTTCTAAGGGCTTCTTCGCCTAGCTATGGGGGTTAAAGGAGAGACACTGAGTTTAGTTCAATACTCGGAGGGTGCCTCCGTGGAGTGAATGTAGATCAAGGTTTGACTGAACCACTATAAATCTGGTGTTTTCTTTCCTTTATTATTTTGGCATTTAATTTTTGCACTTTTATTTCTGTGGTGAATTTTGGTTTGTGTTTTGATTGCTGAATTTTTTTTTTTAAAAATATCGATTCACCCCCTCTTAGTTAGGTTTGGGATAGTTCATAAGGGCTTAACATCCTTAACGAACTTTCAAGATGAAAATGGAAGTGGTCTCAATCAGAAAGAGAATAAATTTAAAGATGTGGAAAATAAAGAGGGATTGGAGGAAAGGGAAGTTGGGTCTCTTGAAATATTTGCTCCTATGGTCAGTCTAAAAAATTCCATTATCGACTCTATGCCATCTCCAAATGGGAAAGCGAATATTTGTAAGGAAGCTTATACTTCTATTTTTTTAAAAAATGTAAGAACAAAAAATGTAATTCGAGCAATACCCCTAGGGTCATTAGAGCTTCTAATCAATGTATTAATGGTTTAAGCTCTTATGTAGAATATTAGGGGAGTGGGTGGGACTCTATCTAAGGATAGGGTTAACAATCTTTGTAAAAATCATGATATTTAACTTCTTATTTTGATTGAACCTTTGATTACTACTACTAAGCTAGACTCTGTTCGCATTAATTTGGGTTTTGATTTTTCTTTTGACAATTATACTAATAAAATGTGGATCTTTTGGAAAAGATATATTACTTTAGATGTTATTATGGATTCTCCTCAATTGATTCATACTAGAATTTCTTTCAATCAAGTCTCTTCCTATGTTTCTTTTGTTTGTGTTGCGTGTACTAGATTAGGGAGAAATGTTCTTCGGGAGCAACTTATTGATTTTTCTTTGATGATCAATGTCCCTTGGTTTGATGGTGGAGATTTTAACTGTATTACTAATGATGCTGATAGAGTTGGTAGTGGGCCTACTAATTTTCATCCTATGGAGGACTTCAATGATATAATTATAAACATTAATCTGTAAGACATTGGTTTTTCTGGAAATTGTTTTACCTAGAACAAGGTTACTATGTGGAAAAGATTAGATCATATCCTCTTTAATAATTATTAGATTTCCTCTGGTGGCTTGCTTTAATTCTTATTGCTAAAATTTTGATGGGGAGGCTTGCATTAATTCTTCTTAATATTATTTCTTTGGAACAAATTGGATTTGTGAAAGGTAGATTTATATTTGATAATGTTTTACTTTCTCAAGAGTTGTGCATAATTTTCATGCTAAGGTTATTGGTGGTATTATCATTTTCAAAGTTGACATCACTAAAGCCTATGATAATCTTAATTGGGATTTTCTTTATACCATTTTAAGAATATTTGACTTCAATTTGCAATTCATTACTTTTATTAAAACTAGTATTCAGTCTTATTATTTTTCTGATATTATTAAAGGTAAGTCTCAAGGATTTTTCAAATCAATTCAAGGTTTAAGACAAGGAGATCCACTATCTGCTGCCCACTTCATTATTGCTATTAAATTCTTATCTCATGGTATTAAGAATCTTTTTAGAATTCATCCTACATTGTAATATAAAATGGGTGGTGGTTTTCCCATCACTCATTTATGCTTTGCGGATGATTTCATTATTTTCTCTAATGGTTCTATTAAAAAGTTATATATTCTCTTCAAATTTCTTAGTTCATTTCATCATACTAGTGGTTTAGTTTTTAACTCCTCCAAGAGTTATTTTATTCCTGCTAAATCTATTTCTTCTAATCATATTAATAGTATTGAAAGAAAATTTCCATTGAATAAGAAGCTCCTATCATTAAAGTACTTGGGTATGCCTCTCTACAAGGGTAAGAAACGTTCACATTTATTTGATGATATTTTCTCTACTTTTCATAAGAAACTTTCTTCTTGGGATTTTAATTTTCATTCTTATGGAGGTAGGCTTGTTCTTATTAAACATGTGATGTGTTCTATTCATATATATTTATTTCATACTTTGTGTCCAACCTTAAATGTTTGTAGAAGAATGGAGATTTTATTTAATAGATTTCATTGGGGTTCTAAGGTTGGTAATCGCTCTATTATTTGGGGATCTAGGAAAAATTGCTCATGGTCTACCGATGAGGAGAGTTAGGATTCAAAACATTTATTGATATGGCCAGGACTTTTAATTATAAACTGTGGTATTCCTTTAGAGCTAGAAAGAGTCTTTGGGCTAAGCTTGTGGTCTCTAAGTATTGTGGTGGGAAGCATCCCTTAGTTTGTGATTTTAGAAATGGTGATTCTTTCAACTGGAAAAGATTATGTAACATTAAGTGGGAAGCAGAAGAATTTATTCAATGGGGTTTGGGGGTTGGTAACATTTTTTTTTGGCAAGATAAATGGTTGGGTAAATATTCTATTTATAATTTTTTTTTCACCTACTCTACCTCTTGTAAAGATTTTATTTGTAATGAGGGTTGGAATATTGATCTCCTTTCCAATTATGTGTCTGATTGTATTATTAAATTAATTCTCAAGATTTCAATGCATTTGGAGGATGAGGATTGCATTTTGTTTAACTGATCTAATGATGGTATGTTTGATACTAAACAAGTTTGGAATTCTATTAAGCATAGTCTTCCCAAAAATTATCTTTATTTATCTTTTTGGCATGCTAATATACCACCTACTTACTTTTTTATTTTGTGGAGAATCTTGTATAATTACTTGCCTGTGGATTCTATTCATTTAAAGAAAGGTTTCTACATTACCTCCAAATATCAATGTTGCTATCACATTGAGAACATGAATCATGTGTTTATTCAAGGTCTTATTTCCATGAAAGTTTGGGTCATTTTGACAGTATGTTTAATGTGCTCTTTACTACTTATTTTAATACTATTGGCAGTCTCCTTAAAGAATGGTTTACTCCTATTAAAGGTCATATTAGGAATATCCTTCATGTCCTTATTTTCTAGTTTTTATGGAGTAGAAGGAATGATTCAAAATATGAAAATATTAAAATGGATGCTTTAACTATCATTTCTAAAGTGAAGAATAAAATTTATCGGTTTTTGTGGCTAAGCTGTTAAAGGCTAAGTCTTTCAAAGGTTCACTTCATGTGGCTTCTGATTTTGGTCTTATTTCTAATTCCAATACTGTTATTCATAATGATAGGATTATTTACTGCAGAAAGCCTATGGAGGGCTTTTTTAAACATAACATTGATGGTGCTAAAAATAACTTCAATGCAAGGTGTAGTGGTACTATTTGGGATTCTAATGGTTTTGTGATTATTACTTTTGCGGGTCCTTCTAAGGCCATTACTGCTATTCAAGCATAAATCGAGAGCCTCCTATTTGGGATTCAACTTTACATTTCTCTTGACATCACTAGTATTTGGATTGAAGTTGATGCTATGCTCTTGATCCAATATGTCGATAGCAACATATCCTCTAATCCGACTAATTACTATTTGATTAGAGATATTAAGTACTAGCTTTCTTTCTTTTTTCTACCTATAATATCGCTCATATTTTAGAGAGGGAGTGGAATGTTGTTGCTGACTCCTTGGCTAAATTGGGTTGTAACTTATCTGATTTTTTTGAATACTATGAACATATTGTCCTTATTGAGACTAAAGGTTTGGCTTTATTAGACTGATACGGTGTACACTACATTCGTTTTCGTTAGTTGTTTGGCTATTGCTATTGTTTTAGCCCTTTGTTGGTTGAGTATGCCATTTGTCTTATTAGAGATATATGTTTCACTTTTGGATTCTTTGTTTGTTTTTTCTCGATTTTGAGTGCTCATAACTTATGGTCTTCTGCTATTGGGAATGGCATTTTGGTTTCTCTTTTGTTGGTTATGTTCTACTATTGTGGTTGGTTGAAGGATAGTAATGATTGGAATTCTATTCTTATTGATTTAACCCCTTTCTGTTGCTCTCTTTTCCCTGGTTGTAGTTTTATGGGGGTTGTGGCTTTTGTTTCCTACCTTTGTAATATGGACTTTTTTGTTTGTTCTTCTAGTTTATGATTGGGCTTCTCTTCTATTTTGATGTATATTATTGGCCAGGCTTTGAGTTGAGACTACTGGGATATTACTATCATTGATGGTAATATATTGGGTGTTATGTATCATGAGTTAACCATTTTATTTATCAATTCAACACCTGATTTCCTATGCTGATGTTAGCTGGGGGTTCCAGGGATTAGTTGTGAGTGGCATTTAGGGTTTTATCATGATGAAACTGGTATTCCACACCTGAGCTATACTCCCACTAGTGACTGTAGTTTTCTATCCTTTTCTTTGAATTCTTGTTCAAAATATTTTGATCATTTATTGGCTTATTACCTTCGGTTATAGCAGCCATGGTTGTATGCTAAAGGATTATTTTTTTTTTGTTGGCTAACATGGTGAACCATTACTACTCTTATTTTGTGACTTCTGGTTATTTCTAGCTCATTCCTGTGAATTATGAACTTCTATTTTGAGCTGGAAATGTTGTTTTGTTGGCTTCTCCTATCAGGTTTTCTTGATGCTATGAGGTCTGTTCCTGGGCCTGTTCGTCCTCTATTTTTTTTAAATTGCTATTCTAATTTTTTTGAACATATGTTGGTTGATTATCATGGATTGTAGCAGCCGTAGTCATATGTTGAGGAACTTTTGGTCTTCGATTGCTAACATAGTATACCAATACTACTGTTATTTGGTGACTTCTTCTTATTTCTAACTGATTCCCATGGGTTACTACTTTTCTATTTTTAGCTGGATTATCTTATCAGGATTTGTTTGTTGGCATGAGCCATAGTTATATGTTGGGGAATTTTTGGTCCTTGCTTGCTAACATTATGATCCATTAGTGTTGTTATTTTGTGACCTCTATTTATTTCTACCTGATTCTAGTGGGTTACTTCTCTTCTATTATGAGCTAGAATTGTTGTTTTGTTGACTTCTCTTATGAGGAATTTCTGGACACTTGGGTTATCTTTTTGTTGAATTTGTGGGTACAACAGGATACTGGTTTTATTTATGTGGCTAATTTGAACCTTCTTACTGAGGGTAATCAATATGGTTTGTCAATTAATTGGAACATCTTCGCTTTTAATTTTTTGTTTAGTGTTCTTAAAGGCCTATTTTGCAGGTTTTTGGAGACTCATTCTTGTTTTGTGTAGGACTCGATTATGGTTGGGAAGGCAGTGCTTATTGAGATATATCTTTTCCTTTCCTTTTTTGTTCTTAGAATGTTTTTATGGTGCTTTGTACTTGTGATTAGTAGGTATATCTAGCTCTTAGGTTTATTTTTGACTATTTATTGTAGCTCTTTCAAGCATTAGCAAGCTGGAGGTCTCTCTGAGGAATTTGTACTCCTTTTTTGATTAATTAACATGTAAGCCTATCGGTGGATTTTATTCACAAAAAAAAAAAACTTCAAATTCTATCTAAATGCAAATAAGGGGGTTTAAAAAATTCAATTAAAATAAACATTGAAATACTTAAATATTGAAATATAGCATATAAGTTTTATAAATTCCAAATAATTTTAATAAATCTAGAAAATTCGTTAGAATTTGAATATAGATTGAATATAATTTTCCTTAAAATTTTAAATTATCTGGATTTAAATTTAATTAAATATTAATTAAATGCCAAATAAATAATATTTAAAATTATTTAAAATATATAAAATAATTTTGAATAATTTTAATTTTAAATTAAATTACTTCAAAATTCTAAAGAAAATTATATATTAAACTTAAGTTTTGGATGAAAATTGACTTTTTTTAATAATTTTTTGAAATATCTAGCAATTAACAAGCTTAAAACTATTTAAAATTGATTGATTATTAAATAGTAAGCGCCGTTAATGGTAAGGGGAGCGTGGCAGCCTCGAATTGGTGGATTCAAATCATGGGAAATGATTTGTGGTGGCACATTAATGACAAATGATTGTACTGTCATGCAAACATTGATCAGTAATGAAACCATGTGGCATCTGATGTGGTTTTAACTTATCCTTATCAGCACCTCCACGGAGCCATCAGATGCCTTGTAGTTTTGTATCAACGGCTGATATTTAGCAAGATGGAATATCTAGTCGATAAGAGATAACACGTGATTAAATAAAGAATGAAATATGGTATCTCATCCATTAATCTAGAGATTAATGGCTGAGATATCTTATAGTGCAAGCAGGCTATAAATTGAACCCTAGAAATGAAAACTCATTCATTCTCTCAAAGTACTAAACCATTGGGCATGAAATTTTAAGTAGAAATATTAAAAGTGAAGACCATTCAGGGGGAATTATATTCTTGGCTAAAATACATTTTTTAGAAAGCAAATTTAATCAAGTGTCCAAGGCTAGGGTTTCAATTTTTACCTATTCCAACCATTTGATTTTGTTGTTCTTTGATCGGTTGAGCGTGTAGATTATCCTCATATATTTTCCTTGAAGAGACTATGATCTAAATTTCCATGGATTGAGTGGTTCAGGCCACTGACATATTGGTAGCCAAAGTCACCAGAAAGCTATCACTAGTGAAATTTTGACTGGTTGGGTTAGACTTGGGAAATGTAGTGGGGACTTTATGAAGCTCAAACAAAATAGGGAAAGAGCTTGAGGGGCTCTGGTTAGTGAGAGAATATTCAAGTAAGAATAAGTATCATTTGGTCGCTTTTGTCAAATTCAAATGACTTGATGAGTGTGAATGGCTAGGATTATATTGGCATAATTCCAAGATGAGTGTAACTCATCCTAGGATAATTAAAAGGCTAGAGGAAAGGAGAAGGGTGAAAAAGGTTCCTTTTGTCTTCACAAGCACATGAGACCATATGGCTTAGTTTAGGATTAACTTAATGCTTAAAAAGGCTTAAAAACTATTTAAGAAGCTTTTATAGAAGCTTTGATATGGTGGAATGATTTATGTTTATAGTTAAGTGCTTATTAAGGCTAGCTTGACTATTTAAAAGTTCTCTAAGCCTTTGTTGACTTATTTGACCAGTCAACAATTCAAAGGTTTCACTACAGGAAAATCACTTATTACTAGCGGAATTTTCCGGCGGCTTTCCGCCGGTCAGTTTTCCGACGGCTTTCCGGCTGATTTTCGGTGGCTTTTTGACGGCTTATATCCTACAAAATTTTTTGGCAGCTTTCAGACGGCTTTCTGACAAATTATTTTCCTACGCCGTTTTTACCGGCGGCAAAAAAGCCGCCGGAAAACCGCCGGAAAATTAAAAAACCGCCAGAAACTGCTCAAATTCCGCCGAAGAAAGCCGCCGGAAATGGGTGATTTTCCTGTAGTGTTTCCTAGATGGTAGGTATGATGGCTTGAAGAGTTCATGGAATAAATTGAATGAGGATTGAAGTTTGAGTGTATGTATATTTATGAATGGAGGTTTGACTAAGTCATAACAAGTTAACTTGGTCAAATTGATAATGATGTGACTCATGGTGAGCTAGGAAATATTCAAAGCATTAAATAAAGCATATTTGATGATTATTAAAATAATAAGATTGAAGTTTGAGTGGAAGGACATACAAAATGTATGGTTTGACCATTAGTTAAAATTTGGCAAAGTTTAGCATGTCAAAGTTAAGTCATTAATTACTTTGAATGTATTTCAAGTTTGAAACACAAAGGTTTAGAGGTTTGATGGAGTTTGATAAATTTGATTTAATGAGGTAAAAATAGGTTGGCTCGTATATAAAAAATTTGACCAATAATCGGTCCAATTGATCAAGTCAGTTGTGAGATCAATTTAAATTGTTCATGAGAGTCAGATCACTAGGAACGTTCATTGGAGAGGTCTAGTGGAGTATGGCCTAGTGGATTTGATAGAGAGCATTAAATTATGCTATATAGGCTAATGTTGACCAGTCTTAAATCTAGTTGGCTAAGTCAACTGTTGACTAGGTCAAAGTGACCATTCATGCTCATTTAATTAGGAAATTGATTAATGAGTTTTGATAAAGCTCAAGGTGGATTAACAACTTGATCTATGAATTTGGCTTAATTGTTGATATGGCCAACAATGGTTGAGTTGGCCAGCCAAGTCAAACCATAGGTTAGGTTTGGCATCTATAAGTTTGATTTTATTAATGGAGACCAATGGATGTGGTCTCATGACTGCATGAGTCATTCCAGTCAAAATAACTATTTGGACCCTTAATGGGCCCTTTAGTAAACAAAGGTTGAATTGGTCGACCAGGTCAGACCAAGGCCAGGTCAGATAAGGGCCCTTAGCCTTAAATTTTGGTATGGAATTCTATATTTGAGTTCAATTTTAGATATGATTGATTGAATTTAAACAATGCATACCAATAAAAATCAATTGAATTATTGCTAATGATTTTATTAGATTGAATCTTGATTGAAGGCTAGATTGACTAATGGTTGAATTGATTAAAGTTAGGATTGATTGAAGTTTGAATTGATTCAAGATTGAATTAATTGAAGTCCAGATTGAGTGAGGATGGGATTAATTTAAGCTTGATTGCTATCTTGGTTGGAGATTTAGTTAAAGTCTGGATTAAGGATTTAATTGAGTTTTGGATTATTGACAACTAGATGGTAGAAATCTTGATAGGTCCTTATAACTTCATACAAAAATTAGGTTAACTCCAATTGGTCACTTAAAGTTTTAGGAGTCCTAAAACTATTACTACCATCATTATTACCAGGCCTACTAGATGATATAGTTAAACTTGGTCTTGCATCTTCGTCACCTTTGCCTAGCTACTTGTTTTAAAAGTCAAATTTGACTTCTATTAAATTCTGAGAATTTCTAATGAGAGAAACTCTAAGATTTTCTAGTGAGAGAAAAGTCTTTTCAAATTTCTTCTTTATGGTATTTTCTACTTTTGCTCTTCATGATGGTGTGGATAGCCAGCAATCTCTTATCGGTGGATCGTCCATCATTCATCCACCTTCATCCATCAAATCATCAACTATTATTGAGAATGCGGAGGTCTTAAAGATAGAAGACTCAACAAAGGAGATGGAGAGCAAGATTTTAGGAATTTTTAAAAACCATTGATCATCAGAGAAGGTTATCATTCAAATGTTCACCAAGTTTCTATAGTTGAAGGAAAGGGAAAGAAATTAGAAGCTATTATGAAGACATCTGATGTACACAAAATAGAAAATCATATTAATGCAATTTCATTTGGGATTTTTGATCATGAAGCCTCTACTTCATTGGATCTAGTTCTGAAACTCAACAAATTCGTTGGCAATAATGAAGGAACATTGAATCATAATTTGTCTGTTAACTCTTCAAATCCTGAAGTTACAAATCTAAATTCATCGAATCCTATTATACTGAATGAGAAAGATGCAGTTCAGTCGAATGAGGAAATTGGTACTCAGAAAGAAGCTTTTATCAATGCCTGGAATGGACCTCAGCATATCAAAGTTAATTTTGATATGAATTCAATTGAGATGTCGACCGACGGAGTGGCAGTCAAATTAAACTCTGATTTGGAGTTAGCAAACTCCCATATTCTAAAAAATTCAATTGTTTTGAATGCTCTAGGAATGAATATCCCATTTTCTGTATGAAGCATGGAGCTTAGAAGGAAATGGAGTAAATTTGGTAATTTCCATTTAACAACTTTGGGTTTGGATTGGATTCTAAGCTCATTTAAGAAAACTGATGCTATGGAAGAAGTTCTCAGCAGTGGCCCTTGGTATTATGTTGGGGATCACATTGTAGGTATGGATAAATGGTCTCCATTTTTTACATCGTTATCTTTAAAAGGTTTAACTGCACTTGTTTGGATCAAGTTTCTTCTTTTACTATTATATTGTTGTGTTGAGTTAATATTTCCAAAATTGCTTCGAAGATTAAGATACCTATATATTTAGATGGCAACTCATTTAAATGGGGTAAGAAAGAATTTTCTCGTGTGTGTGTTCAGATCAATTTGGAATCCAATTTTCCTTTGGGAATTTGGGTAGATGGATTGGGTGGGAGATTTTTTCAAAAGGTTGAATATGAAAAGATAACTTCATTTTGTTACCATTGTGCTGAGATCGGGCATTTGAAATCTAAATGCCTTGTTCTTCAAGTTGAAGATGATAAAGTTAAAGGAAGTATTAAAGGACTTATGGGGTCTACTATTCAAGATGATGCAATATTCAATCATCAAAACTAGGACTATAGACCATGGATTAATGTCAACTTCAAAAATAAAACAATTAAGAATTAGAGAAGGGAAAATGGTGATTGGAAGAAGGAAGTTTATTCAAAACATTTGAATAAACCAAATGAAATAAATGATGTCAGGTGAAATTCTAATCAATCTGTTAATAATATTCAGTTTGATAATATAAAAAAGATGGAAATTCTAGCTGTTGTTAATGAACAACAGGAAAAGGTGGAAGGAATCTTACAACTGAATGTTTGTCTGGCTAACAAGTTTGATGTGTTAGCTGAAGATATTGAGAAAGCAAATGTTGTTATCCAGAATGCTATTCCATAAATTACTATTGATATGACAAATAAGAAGGAAGTTCTTCCAAAAGTTGTTTCTACTGATTCTCCTGAAGACATTAATGGTAATATTAATTCTCCAAATTGTTTGAACTCTGGTGTAACCCCTATTTTTATAGTAAATGATAATGATGAAGGGACTATCAAATCTGGATACAAAGAACAAGGTATTATTGAAAATGTCTTTTTGAATTCTGCAAAACAAAAATCCAAAATATAGCTAAAATTTTTGGGATCTATAGAATATATCCCTAGGAAGAGAAAAGGAGAAGGAAATGTGAATAAGAAAGGTGGGGACTCTTCGCCTTCATGTAACTAACGTCTTCTTTTGTTATTTTGAATTATTAAGGGGCAAAAAAGAAGGAAGCCTCTCTTTACCTTAGGGAGAATATGAAAGATAATGCTATTTTCTTTATTGGGTTATCTGAGACTAAGTTGGTTAGTATTGATAGGGGTGATGTAAATAAGATAATTGGGAGTGATTGGGATTTTTTTTCCACCATCCAGCTTACTTCTGGGGGTATTCTTGTGCTTTGGAATAAGAATGTTGTGCCTTTCAGTATGGTGGAGCATTCTTCTCAATTGGTATTTGGGGTTCTTAACACTGCTTATAGGGGGTGTTGGAATGTGGCTACTATTTATGGTTATAAGGAGTATCATGTTAGAAGGGAGCTTTGGGAAAGTCTTGAGTGGAATGTGGTGGGTAGTGTTCTAACTATAGTGGGAGGGGATTTTAATTATCTTCTATCTAAAGAAGATAAGTGAGGGGGTAAAATATTTTGTATGTCTAAAGGACCAATAGAGATGAAGGTTTTTATGGCTAATTATGATTTTCATGCTATAGGTGTTGTTGTACCAATGTTTACTTAGTGTAACAACAAACAAGGAGCTGCTAAGATTTGGGAGGGATTTGACAGATGTTTGTTGAATTTAGCGGCTTTGCAGATGACTCCTTTGGCAATGATTAGACACCTTGCAAGGGTGGCATCTGACCATGGCCCCATTATTTTTAAATTTGATGAAGTGCCTCGGTTTCAATCCAAGATTTTCATATTTGAAGATACATGGAGGTCTTACATGGCAACTTGGAGCATTGTCACTAAAGCTTGGGAGAAGAATGATTTTGGTGATGCAGCTAATGTTATCAATAGGAAAACTCGGAGAGATATGAAGTCATTATACTATTGGAATAAGAATAAATGCAAAAATCTGTGTTTGCATAAAGAGGAATTGAATGAAAATATTCTTAAATTACAATTGGAAGAAGGCTTGGAAAGAGGGATAAGTTAAGATAAGTTGATCTTTCTTCATGTTAAAGTTCAGGAACATAATGTTACATTGTGTAGATTATCTACATGGTGGTATCATATGGTGAAGGAAAGTTGTAATGAAGAAGGTGACACTAATTCAAAAGTTTTTCATGACTATGCTTCTGCTTGAAGAAATTGGAAGTTGATTAGAAAAAACAAGGATGAAGACAATGTTGTTGGGGAAAATATGGAGCGGATTGAATCAGTGTTTTCTAAAATTTTTTGAGAAAAAATGGCGTTCTAGGGATTGTGTGCTGATAGATTGGCCTTCGGTTAATGAAGACAAAAAGATTGATGCTGAAGATATGGATTTGCTCGGTGGACGGGTCAATGAATTGGACGGGTCAAAACATAAACTACCACAAATCGTCATTGGTTTGTAGTTGCTCGGTGGAGAGAAGGAGGAAGACTAAGATTTCCAAGTTTATGGGTATTAAGTTGGTCAATGAATTTGATTACTTGGGCATCAAATTGGCATTAAAAAGTCTTAAATAGGAGGATTTTCAGGTAATATTGGATAGATCCAGTAAAAGAATAAATGCTTGGGGAAATAAATTTATTTTCTTAGCTGGTAGACTGGTTCTTGCTAAATCGGTTGCCCTTTCTCTTCCCTTGTTTACTATGACTCATTCACTTATTCCAATGAAAATTCTATTGGAATTTGAGAAAATGTGTAGGGACTTCATTTGGAACAAAGCTGATGGTAATAGGGGCATTCATTATGTTGCTTGGGAGCAATTATGTAAACCGAAGCATGTTAGGGGTTGGGGTATACAGTCTGTGGTTGAGATAAAGGATGCTATGAGAGCAAAGATTGCTTGGAAATTAATTGACAATCACGAGTCTTTATTGAGCAGACATCTTGTTGCAAAGTATGGAGTTAAGTGGTGGAGCTATGGGCTGAACAGGAGTAGCTCTTCGACATGGAAGATTATGCTTTCTGGTTGGAAGGCACTCAAGGACCATGTTAGATGGAAAATTGGCAATGGATGCAATATAGAAGTGCCTAAAGACACCTAGATTTTAGATAAACCATTGCTCAAATGTCCAACGTTTGTAGGACAATTTGAAGATGAGGATGCCTCTCTGGATGGTTTCATTTCAAATGGCTGCTGGGACCGAAGGAAACTGGATAGGTTCTTCGGGGCAGATCTTGTGGATCTCATTTTTGAAGTCAAAATTGGTGATAGTAGGCATGAGGATGGTATGGAGCTGAAGCATAAGTTGACTGGTAAGTCCTTATCTGCATCAATTATGCAAGACAACTTCCAAAATATGAATGAAGCGTTGGCATTAAGATGGATTTATAATTTTGGATTAAATGCAAGAGTGGAGGTGTTTATTTGGAGGATGGTTTCGGATGCTCTTCCCTCAGGTGCCTTCTTATTAAGGAGGAAAATTTCTGTTGATTCTGATTGCCCTTGGGGTTGTGGTAGAGTGGAGGATATCAATCACATTGCAGCTAATGGTTGTAAAATCATGAAAGTATTGAATGTGCTGAGAGGTTGGGGATTCTAGGTTCCTGTTTTTAATGATTGGGAGGACTGCTGAACCAGTCTTTAGAAATTGAAAAATGAGAACGTGATTATGGTCAAACTGTATTTTACTGTTATTTGGCTTGTGTGGAATTATAGAAATAAGTTTAAACATGGGAATCCGGATGTGAGTGAGGTTTTCTTAGCCACTTCAAGCCTCAGCGTTGTTGGCATGGATAAACAGAATTCTGATCGATCGAAGAACTGGGTTGTCTATCAGTCACGTGGACTGACTTCTAGTGAATGGCAACCTCCTCCCCCCGATTGGATCAAAATCAACTTTGATGTTTCACTTAAAGGCAATTATGAAGCAGGTATTGGTGGGATTGCTAGAGACTATAAGGGAAGGCTTCTTCTTGCATTTGGGATAAAGAAAACACATTGGGACATTGCCCAGTTGCAGTTGTCCGCGGCTTCAGCAATTACAGGAATTATAAGTGATAGATTCAATAATATTGGTGGGATTATAGTTGAAGGAGACAATAAAAATGTCATAGAATTTCTTCACAAGCTGCACAGTATACCAAAGAAATCAGATTGGGGATTAGATCTTGAAGACTCTTCATTTCTTAATAAGGTAAATAATGTGGTTTTTCATTGGGTTAACCGTAGCTGTAATAGATTAGCCGATTTTTGTGCTAATCATGCTCTTAATTTTGACTTTGTGTGGGAATTGTTTTGTGAGAGTGAGCTGCCTTCCTCCTTTTGTGATTTGTTAAAGGTGAATTGTTTGAGAGCTCTCATTTTTCAGTAGTTTGTATCTAGGTGTTTGCTTTGGTTTCTCTTTTTAATGCAATTTTAGCATTCTTCAAAAAAAAAAAAAGGAGTTTTGTAGGAGTTGGATAGGATTTGTAGAAATTTATATGGCATAAAGACAATGGTAGATGGTGTCTATATTTTGTGGCATGGGAAGATTTGTGTAAACCAAGAAATCTAGGTGGGAGGTGTTTGCATTCAGCAGTTCACAAGGTTGGTACTCTAAGAGCAAGATTGTCTTGGAGGTTTGCTTAAAATCCTTCATCTTTGTTACATAAAAACATTTCTGCTAAATATGGTACAATATATATGGAATGGGGAGTTTAAAAGAGTTCATTCGTCTGGTTGGTATATTCTTTTGAATGGGGCTACTTACCTAAAATGACTTTTTAAATGGCAAGTTGCTAATAGAGAAAGTATCAATGCTATGAATGATATTTGGCTGTTGGACAGATGTTTTAATAAATGGCCAATGCTAGCTAATTATGTTGGATTAAATGGGTTTATGCTTCAATAAATCTTACTTTAGGATGGCATTTGGAATGTGATTGAACTGCATTGATTTTTTAATCAAGATCTTGAAAATTTAATTCTACAAGAATGTAGTGTTCACGGTGGATAAGATGATCATGTGGTAGCACTATTCCAACACTTAGGAAGATCAATATCTACTTTGTCATATGATGAATTTATCAAATATGATATTGAGGATGATGATTTCAGGTTTTCTAATTGGTTAATGAAATTAAAACTAAAGCCAAGAGTTGAAATGTTCTGGTGGAAGATGAGAAGGTATGATTTACCAACTAATGAATTCTTAAAATATAGAAGACTTTGGCATAGTGATATTTGTGCTAGAGGTTATTAAGAGGTTGTAGATTAATATTATATTGTTGTCCATTTCAAATATCTAGTTGATATTATTTGCAAATTGAGACAATGGGGATTTCAAATTCCAATTTCCACTATATGGAAAACTTCTTAACTGAACTTAGAATTCTTTCCAAATATCTTTTGAATATTGTATAGGTTTAGTGTACAACTACTTTTTACTCTTGGAAAAGTTGGAATGATAGTAAGCATGGTAATTATATTGCTCTTACTTCGGTGGTTTCTACTAATGTGCTATCCACATCCATGTCTATATATTCGATGCTAGTTGACTGGGGTGCTTCTCTCCATATGGAGTTTGGTATTTTTTGGCACCCTTCACCTCTAGATTGGGTAAAGATAAACGTGGATGCCTCTTTATTGGATTCCAATATTGCAAGCATTTGGGGCATTGTTAGAGATCATAAAAGTAGATTCCTTCTAGCTTTTTGGAAAAGAAAATGCATTGGGGCATAAATCAGTTGGAGATGGAGGCTATTTTTACTTTGAAAGAATTTTTAAAAGTTGGATGTTTGAAAGTAAAGGTGTAATTATTGAAGGTGATGACTTCAAAGTGGTCAAGTTCCTTCAATTTTCTGTGATAATATCTACATACAAAGTTCATAATTTGATTTCAGAGAAGCTGTCTTTTCTTAATGACTATAATAAAGTTGTTTTCCATCATATTTCAATAGAATGTAATAAAGTATCCAACTTGTGTGCTACTTTGGCATTAGAAATAGCTTTTGTTTGAGTCATTTTCTTTGATTAACATTCCATCTTCTTTGTATAGTCTAATAAAGAAGGAATGTGATATTTTCATTTCTTTTTTATAGTTTGTAATAAGTTATGCTTTTTTTAATGCTATTTGTAATCTTCAAAAAAAAAAAAAAAGGAGTAAGATAGGATGCAAGGAAATTGATAAGTATTTTTTTCTCTTCTTCTTATAAGATTCTCCAATATTGGATTCACACAATACTCTAAAATTTTCCTCATGATCTATGGGGGTTCCACAAAATATAAAAGTACTCATTAAATTGAAAAATTATAGGCTTACAAAGGTGGTTTATAGCAATAGAATCAAAAGGGCCCCACTTACCACTCCAATAAACTTTGTTTTCTATTACCTCATTCCTGTTAGCAAAAATCTCCCTTACAATATTTATAATGGCTGTATAGGTCTCCTCTTTTAAATGCCCTCAACCCCTACTTATAATGATCTTTATGATAGGGATACAAAGATTTTGGAAGCCTCGCTTAAGAATCAATTCCTTGTTAACTAAAAGATCTATAAACCTTTACTCCACCTCAACAATAGCGAAATTACTCTTATTAAAAGAAGAGGAAGAACTTCTCTTTCTAAATATTTTAGGGGCCATAATATACAAGAAAGGGAAAATGTAGAGATTTAGATTGAAGAGTGGAATGAAAATGTAGTGAAGCAAATAAAATAATGGATTCCTATTTATAAACACTATGAGCTCTGAGGTGCTAGAAGACATAGTATGAAAACATAAAGTTGATAAATGCAAAGGCGATGTAATACATTTGGGGCTCAGTGCTCTACTTGGAAAATTAAAGCATTGCTTTTTGACTAATCCCTAGTTGTATTATTTTACATGTATGAGTGTTGCAGTGCTAGCAAAGATCACTTACACGGTGCTATAACTAAATTCATAATAATTTTGACCTAATATCACAATGCTGAAGAAAACGCTGTTGTCCTCACCAAGTGCAATAATTTAAAAACATATGATCTATATGGTTCATTAATTAAATTGCCTCAAAAACTATTAAAATAATTGATCTCATGTTCTGGTGCTTGAAGATGTAGCATCGAGGAGCTCAAGATGGTATCTTAGCAGTATAGTGTTCAAGAATACAACACTATGATAGTTCAATCTAATAATTTTACCAAGAATCCAACATTACAATGCTAATTTTGAGTGTCACGGTGCTTAACAAATGAATTCTTTGATGCTTCCAAATCTAGCATTACGGTGCTAGTTCAAATTTTAACCCAACAAATTTTTTTTTTCTCGGAAATTTATCATGTCTTAGCCAAAATCATAAATTCATAAGATTTATAAATAGTACACTAAATTTAAATAATAATTAAATATAAATCACAAAACAAACAAACAAAAAAAAAGAATACCAAATAGAATTTTGTTGCCTCCTAATACAATTATAAAAGAATAGTCTTCAACCAAACTTACCATGATATTTTATGTTGGCTAGGCTGCATCACTACCACTCCTCAAGTGGTTTCCACAAGTGGTTTCCAAATTTTTATTGAAGCAGCTTGACTGTGCAATTAAGTTCCTAATTGAATCACTAACTCTTTTAAAGGTGTCTTAATATTCCCAAACTAATAGTTTTGATTAAATCAGTGAAAATAAGAAGGTCTAGGATTCATAAAAGGTTTGTAAGGATTAGTCTAATTTCCTCCTTGATTAGGATACCCTGAATTCCACTAATTATTATCATCAATGTTATTTGACCAACTAAAATTAAGGTGGTTCCTCTAACCTGGGTTGTCTATATTTGAATAGAAATTACATTTTTTCTTCTAATCAAAATTACATTCTTAATCCCTAGAGCACTACTATCATCAATAGAATTTAAATTTGGCTTTTCTAATTGTATAGATGATCTGGATCCTAAGTTAAATTTAATAGCTTTCAATTTCTTTAAAATTATAGCAACTTGAGAAGTAATAAATGACAAAGAATCTGATTTAAAAACTCAAGCTACACTCTTAGGATTCACTCTATTAATAGGCACTAGCAATTATTTCTAGTAATTTCCTCTATTAGTTTATATCCTTTCTCAAATGGCTTAGACATTAAAGATCCTCCAACTACAGCATTTATGATTGATAAAAGGAATCTTAATAATCTATTATTGATGGTCTAAAACCCACCAATTACGTAAAGTATAATGAGGACATTTCCTAAAAAATTTCTTAAATCTTTCTCAACTTTTACAAATTAATTCTCTTAAATTGTGTGAAAGATATTATTTTATTTATAGGTATGGCAAGTTTTGAAGGTGAGAAATACCTAGCAAGAAATTTATGTGCTAACTCATTTCAAGTGGTTATAAAGCCTAGGGGTAATAAATTTAACTACTTCTTAGCCTCGTCCCTCAGAGAAAATAGGAATAATATAAGTATAATAACATTATCACTGACACCATTTTACTATAATATTGCATAGATTTCCAAAAATTTTGTAAAGTGTAAATTGTGATCTTCAACAGAGTTCCTGTAAATTAAGAATTTTTAACCATTTGAATAATGATAGGTTTT
This sequence comes from Dendrobium huoshanense, assembly GCA_016618105.1. Lineage (NCBI taxonomy): Eukaryota > Viridiplantae > Streptophyta > Magnoliopsida > Asparagales > Orchidaceae > Dendrobium > Dendrobium huoshanense. The sequence goes on from CM028347.1 coordinate 34,606,619, forward strand.
AATTTAAATTCATTAGCAAGGATTGTTAGTCAATTAATACTCTCAAGGTTAGCATACTCCCTGAGAGGTCTAGAATGGTCTTGATCTAATTTTTGGTTAGAACTCCTTAAAATCTTTTTATTTTTTGAAAATTTGGAATGGTCATTTATATTTTTAGTTCAAATAATAAGGGCTCCTTATTATGTATGTCATGCATAAAATAATGATAAAACAAATAAAATAAACATATAAGCTAAATAATAAATAAAACTTTTGGGTTTTAAAAAAATATTATCAAACAAAAAAATATATAGGATACAAGTAGGTAGAAATATGCTCTTATTTTAAAAATATATTCAAATTCAAAATACTCACGTTACTTCATAAGAAATGGCACAAAAACTCAATGGTGGCTCATGGTGAGCTAATATGTAACTAATTGAGTTTGAAATATGCTTAGCTTTTCTTGATAAAATTTTTATAAAGGACCAATAAATTATGCAAGTATACATGTCAAATTAAGTAAAAAAATGAAAGCGTAGAGAGTCAAACCCATTAGGAAAGGTTATGCTTAATTGCAACTTAACAACTACTATTTACTTCAAAAGCACTACTTATCTTCCTGAAAATGAAAATGATGTTTGGAGTTTTTATCACTATTAAAGAATAAAGTTTTGCATAAAGATTTTAATACTTATAAGAATAAAGTGTTTTTGACTAATGAATGTAAATAACAATGTCTTCATAATGAGACTCTTATAAGAATCCCCATTTATTTAGTTGCTGAAATATATCTAATAGTTTTTTACATTTAACAACCACATGCTCAATATCTTCTAGCATATTGCAATTTCTAGGACATCCATTATACCTTTGCAATCTTCAGTAACATAAAAATTCATTCATTGGAGTGGCTTTATTGAACAACCTCCACCAAAACCTTCAACCCGAGGACTAAGTTTTGCTTTCTTTATCCAATTCCAATATTGAACCTGTAGATAATTCTAAAAGTAAGCTTCATATGCTAGAGTCGAAATTGATTTTCCAAAGTTTTTGGATATTAATTCCATGCTATCCTTTAACAAAACAGAAGAAATAGGAATTTGATAAATCAAATTCAGAAGATCATATCCAAAAACCTTACTAAGTTCATCTGTATTCAAACATCCTCTTGATATGAATCTATTAACCGTAAAGTCTTCTGAACCTTGAAGAAGCACATATGTAGGCCATTTGTTAAGACTTTTATCCAAGATCCATTCATCTTTTAAAGCATCTATCGATTCATCATTAATAGTGCTCCATCTTACAATAGGATTTAGAAATACTCCTCCATCATGAATAATTTTCCAAGCTATGGAACCCATTTTCTTTAAAAAATTATCCCTATATAAGTAACCATATCTAGGAAACAAAGCCTTATGCAACAATGATTCTTCTGAAAGTTTTTCAGGGATGTTAAGCCCTTATGAAACTAGTTCCGAGGATAACCAAGAGGGTAGTGAAAACCTTCTTTAAATAAAAGAGAAATCTTTTTATATCTTGCAGCAAAAATGAATTGAATCGATAATAAAAAGATCAATCAGAGATTTCACCCATGTAGTTAATCAGAACAAAAATAAAGTGCAAACATAATAAAGGAAAGAACACACCAGATTTATAGTGGTTCGGTCAAACTTTGACCTATATCCAATCATGTGAGAAACCTCCGAGTATTGCACTAAACTCAGTGTCTCTCCTTTAGCCCTCATAGCTAGGTGGAGAAGCCCTTACAAAATAACTTCCACCTTCCCCGGTGCGGCGGAGTAGCCTGGTCCTTTGACACCAATGAGATCTTCTTCTTCCCAAAATTTCCTTCAAGATGAACCTTGAATCTGATGGTACTAAGGTGCAAGCTTGTCGGAGCAACCATATGCACCCCCCTCCACACTCCCTTAAAACCCCCTCAAAGGATCTTCTCCCTCTCTCAAACTCCACCCTTTCCTCTCTCCCTTTAAAGTTCTCTCTTCAAGTTTCCTAAAAAAAAATGAAGCTTCAATGGCTGCCAAAGATGCTTTCAAAGACTTTCACAAAGCATAAATAGAAGAGCTCCAAAAAGGCTCTTAAATGCACCAAACCGATATTATCGTCCAGGACGATGGTAGGATCATCTCGTATAATGCGCTTAAAAATAGGGCTTCAAAAAACCCTAAAAACTTAATTTTGGTGCCACATATCATCCAGGACGATCGAATGATCAACCTGTACAATGTGCTTAAAAACAGGGCTTCAAAAAAACCCTAAAAACTCAATTTTGTCGCTAAAAATCATCCTGGACAATCGCAAGATCATCCAGTATGATGTGCAGAATTTGACCTGATAGTCCCGGACGATATTAGGATTGTCCAGGACGATCAGCGTAAAATTGTACAGATCATGCAGGACGATATTGTGTATCATCCGGGATAATTAGAAAAAAAATTATGGTATTTCTTCTTGGATGATTTAGAAAAATCAAGTATGTTGGTAAACATCATTTTGTACAATATATAGATCATCCAGGATGATGGGATTGAAAAATTTAATCATAATTTATCCCCTAATCACATGATCAATTTAGGCATGATTTATATTGATCGTTTAGGACGATCTAGATCATCCGAGATGATTAGAACAAATATTAAATCTTAAAACCTTTCCTAAATTATCATTGGCGGTAGTTTTCCAAGATCATAAAGGATCGTCTTGGATAATCCAAAATCGTCCAGTACGATTAGTTCAAAACTTGATCTTCTGGATTTTACTATATCTCACTCCCATAAAAGTGTGTGTGCATGGTCACCAAGCAAGCATACTCCCTTACAGGACTTGACTTAAGAAATTAAAAATATATAAACAAATATTACAAATAAAACATGTTCTACTAAAACTTGAGTCTTGAATAGTGCATTGTAATCCTGAAAAGTTAGTATACATAAACATATATTGTAAATACATGTAGACAGCAGAAAGTGAGCCAAAATATTTGTTATCTTCAAAAACATAAACTCATAAGCTCGAGTTGCAACATCTTCCTCTTGAATATATCTCCAATCAAGTTTAGCTCTAAGAGTGCTAACTTTATCATGACAAGAATGAAGAGCTGTCCCACCCCATTTCAAAGGCAAGCACATAACATTCCAATTTACATAATGGAGACCACAATTTCTATTCTTCTTATTCCAAATAAAACTTCTACAAAGTTTGTCAATCTCATCAAGGACGCCTTTTGGAATCAATGAATGAGTGCAATGAAAAATAGTATAAGAAGGCAACATTATTTTTATCAAATTGATTTTCCCCACCAAGGAAATAAATTTTCCTCCCAAGATATTGAACATTTTCAAAGCCTGGTCAATAATAAATTGAAAATCCTCTCCAACCAACCTTCTTAAAGTTATCTTGATTCCAAGATAATGAAATTCTTTGACTCATTTAATACCAATAATGTGAGATATTTCCTTTTTTCTTACTTCTTCTTACCATATTCCCAAATAGAATGAAAGACTTATTTATATTGACTTTTTATCCAGTCCAACCACAGAAATCTTCAGCTTTATTTTTGATCTTCTTTAAAACATTCAAATTGGCTTCTAAGAAAATTATGATGTTATTTGCATATAGCAAATGAGAGATTCTGGGGCCACTTGGACTAAGCCGCACACCATAATTATCACCACTTTGTTTAAATGCATCGGATAAAAGCTGAGCACAAAGAATAAACATAAAAGGTGATAAGGGACAACCTTGATGAAATACGCTTCTAGCCTCGATCCATCTTGAGGAGTTCCCATTAATTACCAAGGAGAATTTTAGATCTTTAACACACTCCAAAATTAGTTTAAAAATAGAAGAAGGAAAACTGAAGTACATTAATGCTTTCTCCATAGTTGGCCATCCCATAGAGTCATAGGCTTGCTCCAAATCTAATTTAAAAGAAATAAAGCCTTTTGAAGACTTTAAATATCTAAATTTATGGAAGATTTCATGAGCCACAAAAACATGATCCGACATGGATCTACCCTTCAAAAAAGCCTCTTGTTCTTTAGAGAACAGTTTGGGAATGATGGAAGTTATTCTATTCAAAATGACCTTTACAAAAACCTTATCAATAGCATTACACAAATTGATTGGTATGAAGTTGGAAGGTGAACTACACATCGTGCTAAATTTTAACTACCAATAGGGCATATATATTTATTAAACAAAGATTGGGAGATATTGAACACATCATTTATCACTTTAAGAGTATACATTAGTACTTGCTAATCTTTATTACATAATAAGTCCAAAACTAGTGAATTAGCTAATATTGTAAAATATAACATATAAACTCATCTTCATTTCATTCATTGGAATAAATGATATAAGAGAAGTAAAGAGATCAAATAATCTTTCCCACACTACTTCAATGAACTATAGAGTTACTTACCCAAGTAGGGTAAGATCTCGATAAAAAAGTATCCTGCATTTCTCTATCCTCCCTTAGAATTTACTCTAAGGGGGCACTAAGGAAACTTAATTAAAATTATAAGTATTCCCTGAAGTGAAAAAACTCTTTTAACAAAAAAAAAAAAAAAAATATTTATATGATATATAGGGATGAGTCCAGGTAACACGGTGCTTGACAAGGTGGCATCATGGTGGTGAAAAATGAATATATACCTCGATGTTGTAATGTTGGCTCCACTACAATACTGAAAAACATTACATGTCGTGTTCATAGAACAACACATCTTTTGGATAAACTAGTATGGATTCTCATCTTCAACAATTATCAAACTCCAAATTTGAGCTCTAAGGTGCTAGATTTAGAATATAGCAATGAGGAGCTGAAACTTATGGTGCTCCAACATGAAATTTTATGAGTCTCTAATGACAGTGTAAATTTTGGGTGTATGGCACTGTGTAACATTAAGGTGCTGACTATGGCACTATTACGATGCTTGTAAATAAAGAAGATGATGCTACAACATCTAAATAGGAAACCAACTTAGATGATGTGGGCGTTGAAGCATGATATGAATTAGTGCCTTAGAGCTGAGAAACACTTGTAATTTTTGCCATTTTTTGAGCATTTCCTATGTAAAGCACAACTAAAATAATGCCTTTTCGGTGAATTGAAATAAAAACAAAAAAAAATACTCAGTTTACCCTTAACACCAACTTCATAGATAAATATAATAATGATGTACAACTCTAGACTAGGGGATTGATTCAAGATGGCTTTTCGAAAATGATAAATTTCATTTATGCTAAATTCAATATATGGAACACCAAGAATTTTAATGTTCATCACCTTCATTGAAGGGTGAAATGCATAAAGTGACCAATAAAATAAGGTAGTTTAAGCCTATTACTAGAGCAGTATACAACTGATATATAAATTTAGTCACCACTAGAGATGGTGAAAGAAATCAGTCCCTAATAGATTTGCTCAAAAATTTGTGGACAAAAATATTATGTCATTAGATTTTGATTTATATTTTTGCAATTAAATATACATGGCTAAGAACATATAATCTTGAAAGATAGATTATATTTCTCTATTATTTTGAAAATAGAAATTGAATATATTTTTATAATGAAACTCACTATAAAGAATATTTGATTCTTCTAAAAATATAAATTTATGATCAAATTATCATTTTGAAAAAAAAAATGGCGAGGGATAAAACTTTATCAAGATTTAAAGACACTTTTGAAAGTTCATTAGGGATGTTAAACCCTTATGAACTAGCCCAAGCTAACCAAGAGGGGGTGAATTGGTATTTTAAAAAATCTTTCAATTAAAACATAAACTCAACCAAACCAAAATTCACCACAAAGAAATTTAATAAGCAAAAATTAAACATGGAAAAAGCAGGAGTAAAGAACAAAAAAAATTATAGTGGTTCGGTCAACTTGACGTACGTCCACTCCCTAGAGGTGCCCTCCGAGTATTGCAATAAACTCAGTGACTCTCCTTTTGCTCCCACAGCAAGATGGATAAGCCTTTACAAAACCTCATTTCCATCGACACCAGTGAGGAAGAGAACCTAACTCCTTTTGTTTCCTCTTGAAGCAGGCAGAGAACCTTAATCGATTGCAGAAGTAGACCTCTCTCGAACCTGCAAGAATAAGGAACAATGATCAAAGAAGATGACTTAGATCTTTGCTTGGAGTAACCTTTGTGAAACCCCTCATAAACTTCCCCTCACAAGATCCTCTCTCTCTCTCTCTCTCCCCTTTCTCTCCCTCTCCTCTAGGCTCTCTCAGGTTAAGACAACAGTAAAAGATGATCTCTTGGGCAGAATGAGAGCTTTAGAATAGCTCTTAATTGCAACAAATTAACTTTAACATCCAGGACGATATAAATATCATCCTGTACAATCAGCTCAAATTTCACTTAGTCAGCCCGGATTGTTTGGGACGATCAGAAGGTATGTGTTTTTATCATCCAGGTTGATAATATATCATCATGTATAATTAGTGCAAATTAAAGAATATTGTCCAGAACATCGCTCTGAATGGGTGTCTGGACGATATAAAAATAACTTGATTGTCCAGGCTGATCTCACGATCATCTCGGATGATTAGTTCAATTCAGCACATATTATCCAGAACATCGACTTGAATGGAACCCGGCTGATGTTTTATCATCCAAAAATAATTAAGGTTTTTGAACTGATTGTCTCAGCCGATCCTAAGATCGTCCAGGATTATATGATCGAGCAATCAAAACTTAATTACCAAATTAATTTAGGCGTAATTGAAGTACATCATCCTGGCTGATGTCTTGGACGATGATTAAAAATTAAAGATACCTAAATAACTGATCATCCAAGCTGATTTATTGATCATCACAGATGATGTGACCAAAAATAGTAAATTATAAAAATAGTTAAAAAAAATTCCCCAATTATGTGTGTGCAAGGTTACTTAACATCAGGAACCACATTATATACAATAGACTCAAGAAAAAGAAAAGTTTACAAATTGACTCAGATCTAGTCTACCCATTCTTGAGCTAGTTCAAATTGCAATTTGATCGTGTGGACCTAAAATATTAGTAGGCAAGACAGTCATAGAAAAATATAAATATTTGCTATCATCAAAATTATATTCCCTAAAAATAGATTCACAATAATCTCCCCCTTTTTTATGATGGCAAACATAAAAAAATATATATTTAAGGAAGTTCAAAGCAGTTTAATGGATGCGAGGAAAAAACAGTTCAATTATCCAACATAAAAACATAACAAACTAGAACAATGAAAATAGACTAGAATAATATAAATAAGATCAATACAGCTACTGCCATTTTTGACATCACAAAAATGAGGAGGGGAAAAGAAAAACAACCCATAAACTAAAGAAAAAATAGGAGAAGACTAAAATAATGAAAACAGACTAAAAGAAAGATGGTCCCTGGTCATCCGAAGGAGGAGGTGGTGGTGGCGGATGTGGCTGAAAGTAACTATAAAGAGTCACAAATTTCTCCCCAAGCTAGGCCATATCCTGGTCATACTGGTGCTGGTAGTGAGCAACATAAGAGTTGAAGCGAGGAACGTCCTTCATATGTTGTTGCTCCTGTGCAGCAACGTAGGTCTAGAAGCAATTCTCCCACTAGTCAAACTGGTCTACCAGCTGATCTAACTATGAGTGCTAGCAGAGTGGAATAGATGTAGGATCCGCCACCTCCTCTGCTTCCTAAGCATCCTCGTCCCCTGAGTGGAGACGAGTACTATGAAGAACGTGGAAGGAGTTATTCCAGTAGAAGGTAGGCGAATAGTTTGGTGGGGCAGGGTATTGGAGGTTGAATTTTGATTCTAAGATATAGGCAATGATATGTCCTAGGGGAAGATTGTGCATCCTCCTATGTCCTGGATCTCGAATACTAGTTAGATGCTCAATATAGAGAAAAAATCAAATTAATGGCATTGAATTCATGACGGGCCAAAATGTAGAAAGTGGTGATCTAAAGAAGTGGAATGACATGAATGCGATCACCAGCTTTTGGAAGAATAAAATTATGAAGGACATGTTAGATTTCCCTAGTATCTTTGAGTAAGATGCTAGACTCTCCAACGTGAAGTTAGCATTAGTGTTTCTTAGAAAGTGGTTGGTCGGAGCCCAGTCCTAGTCAAGATAAGAACACAGGGTATGGAGTTTGTCCCATATAGTGGAAAGTTGTAAAAGCTCTTGATAGTCTTAATATGTGATTTCTATGGGACGTCTATTCACATAGGACTGGAGAGCAGTGAAAGAGGATTTTATGCAAAATTTAGCAAAAAATTAAAAAGTAATTCTAAATTGAAAGGAACAGTGATAGTAAGGAGGCGGGTGAGGGTAGTATGAGCAAATAAATTAAGGACAGGATAGGAGAGAATTTGAGGGTTGACAGTTTGGGATATAGAGTTCCCGACCATCTTTTACCTCTGGTAGGTAGCTTGATTGCTTACCTCGGTGAAGCAAGGGTCCAGATTCACCCTCGAGGAACTCCCAGAAGAATGGCGAGACCTCTTTCCACTGGCAATAATCAGGACAATAGAAGGGAAGTAAGAGCAAAAGAGAGTTAAAGAAGAATTATGTGAGAACAACTGATTGAATGGGTTGGTTTAAAAAGAATCAGACCAATCATTCAGGATGATTGCACAATCATCCAGGCTGATTAAGTGCAATAATTATGTCTGGGATGATTGGTCAAAAAGGAGGTAAAGTCATCCAGGACGATCAGACATCGTCCAAGATGATAAGACAGGTGATCATCCTGAGGAGTCATTCCGGACGACCGTTGAAAAAGCAAATCATCTAGGGTGATTAAGTGGATCATCTAGGATGATCAGTAATAATTGATTGTACCGATCGAATTAAGGTTGAGTGCTGAATTTTTCCATGTGGATCATCTAGGACGGATAGGTGTATCGTTCGGGACAAAAACCTATAATTTAGTAGAGATTATGAAGATCATCCAGGATGAGGAGGATTATCCAGATGAGGAGGATCATCCAGGATGATCATAAATAATTGAAACAAAAGATGATCAGATTGTCCATGATGATAATGAATCATCCAGGACAATCAGAAGCAGAGGAGTCAAAATATCCATTAGATGAAATTTCAAGAGTAAATTGAACAGATCATCCAGGATGATATAAATATCGTCCGAGATGATGTGCCAAAGAAGTTTCAAAATAGAGAATGGATGGAGATGGTCAGAGAAGGCCCAAACACATGAAAATTAACTTAAAAAGGATAAAAATAAAATATGAAAAATATAAGAGCAAAATAAAGGTTGTGTTTTTTTAATCAAAGCTTAAATATGATAAATTTTTTATGTGATTGAAATAAAAAAATTTGTAAGAAAAAATGAGTTAACATCATCAAAATCTAAAAAAACAATAGAACAACTGATCTTCTTAGCCCTAACTCGGACTTCTCCTAAGAGAAACCATCTCTTGAAAAATAAGGATCTAAATCAGAAAAATCAATTGAATAAGAAAAAGAGATCCGTTCAAGTCTTAGTTTCAAAAAAATATTTTATAGAATAATATATCAAAGTAATTAGTTACAATCATGAATTCTGAAATCAAGCCTTTAAAAAAATCAAGTGACACATGAATTCTTCTAAAATTTAAAACTTTTGAAAGAGAAGAAGCTTGCTTTTTGTGGGCTTATTTTATGCCTCTTGTCAATTTAATTGGTGTTCTTTGGGCATATTTTGTTTTTTGATACACTTTGTGCTTATTTTATTTTCAATTGTCATTATTGCGCATTTTTTGATTTTGGCATCATTGGCCACTATTTTTTCATATATTTTTACAAGCTAGATTCCTTTTTCAAAATTCTTAAATATTCTCAGTTGCAATTATACCTTCTATATATTAAAGAAGAAAAACTCACTCTCTAATATAAGGAAGAATGAATCACAAAACAGAATTAAAAATCATATCATAAATTCAACGACAAGATTATAAAAATCTGAAGGTAAAATAAAGTCTTTGAACATTATATATATATATAAGATAGATTATTATAGTAAGATTGAAAAGTTCTCAATTTCAAAGTCCAAACTGAGTCAACCAAAAAGCACAAGCATTTCCTTGCTTAAACACATGATAAATATCAACATAGATAAAAACCATCAAATGTTTAATGTCCCTAACTATGTTAAAGGCCTCAGCTTCAGACACCGAATCCACCTCATTAAAAATGCATTAAATATTAAAAGAAGGCTCAATCTTAATAGTAATGATGGCAATGTGAAGGGACATACAACATCTTAAACCATATAAAATGGAAGTAAGAAGAGAAGTAAGAGGTTTACCAATAAAATGAGGCCCCACAAAGCTAAGAACAACATTACCATGGCAATCTCTGATAATACAACCACACCCCATATTAGGAGTCTCATTATCAATACTAACATTTAGCTTGAAGCAACCCACTTCAGGTTTAACCCATGAAACAAAGCGAGGAAAAGAAGGAAACAAAGTAACCTCCATCCTGATCCCTAATTCAAAAACATCATCATAACAATTCTTGAATCCTTTAAAAGAAAGTAAATTAATAAAAACCAAATTAAGCAGTTTATCTTTCAAATTCTTAATAACCCTTTGAGAATCCATTTTAATGCCATTAAATAGAGAGTTGTTTCTTTCCAACCAGGAAAACTACAAATTCAAGGAAGGGGAAACATTTCTAATATAACTTTTAAAATTGACAAACAAAGAATTGAAAAGAGCATGAGTAGACATATTCACATTAAAGACATTAAATTTGAAGATATCATCAAAATAACACCAAGTTTTAATGGCTAAAGGCCCAGAAACAAAAATATGATGCATACTTTCTAAGTGAAAACAACATTGACACTTAGAAGGAACAATAAAACCTCTTTTGATCAAATTGTCATCCATAGGAATTAATTTATGTAGAATTCTCCAAATAAAAGTAGCAACATTAGAGGTGATACTTTTATGCCAAATCATCAAAAAAATGGAAGTAACAACATTCTTAGTTCTAAAATCATTCCAAGCATCTTTTAATCTTAATATGCCATCACCAGCCAAATTATATAAAAGCACATCATTAGTCTCCAAGTTCAGAGGGACAGTGAGAATTGTTTGAATGATACAATCCAAAAGAACATTAGCAAGCTTATCATAATCTCAATAATTATCATTAATTAAATTTACAAAGGTGCCCTAATTAGGGTTTTCTCGTTAACAGATTGTATAGTACGATAAAAATTATAGTGTGCGATTAATTAAAAAAATAGATTTTTTTTTAACTCACCAACTCACTCCCTTGAGTCTGTGTATGCAATGATACTTAGATTTAGGATCAACCATAATAAATATTTGACTCAAAAAAGATAAAAAGTATAAAAGATTGAAAAATATAGACCATTTCATGTCCACCCAGTCTTGCTGATAGAGGTTACAAGTGAGCTGTGATACTAAAATATTTGAGAGTAGGGAAAAACTAATATACAAAAGATTCAAATATCATAGTAGAAATATAATAATATTTATTGTCATCAAAATCAAAAGACTTGCATCTAGATTTGAACAATTCCCTCTTTTTAATGATGGCAAATATTATTGATTTATGATTCAAAAGTGTTTTGCTATTCCATAAGCTCCTCATTACTAAGTGAATTTTTTAAAAATAGGGGAGGTGCTAAAGTAATTTTTTATTTATTTTTTTGAATAAAGCACACAATAGGAGAACACAAAAAAAGTTAAAAGATAAACATGAAATTAAACATTTCAAAGAAAAATACAAGCTACTAACACATGCTATTGACATCTCAAAAAGAGGAGAAAATAACATCAAACAAACAGTAAACTAAAAAAAAAAGTTCACAGATCACTGAAAAAAAAAAGAATTTAAATAAAAGATTAAGAGTAATGTTAATTTGATCACTAGCTTTATAAATAAAAGATTTTCTATGTGTTAGATGATGTGGGCAACCTGAACTAAGGTATTTATATGGACTATATGATTTCTGAGATTGTATTTCCTAAAGTGCAATCAAAATTAGTATTTACAGCTTAAACATGATTTTTTTTACCAGTAGTGGAAATATGTAAAAATTCATGAAAGTCTTAGTAGGTAATCTCTATTGGGTGCTTATTATTATAAGATTGGGGGAAGTACCCTTACTATTGATCCTAAGGGTTTCAAAAAAATCAAAAAGTAATTCAAAATTGAAAGGGTATGCAAAAGTAAGAATAAAGGTTAGAGTGGTATAGGCAAATAGTGGTAGTACTTCAAAGCTTAAATCCTCCAGTTTGATTATTATAAAGGGAGTCATTTTAGCATTCTTATATATTGTAGACCTCTTTATTAATGGCCTCAACAAATTGAGGATCTACTTATTATCAGGAAGAACTCATGAGGAGTGCTTGAGACTTCTAGCCTCAAGCCATTTCCAAGATTTAGAGCTTAAGTGAGAGGGGAGGAGAGGTCGAAGGATTGGAGTAAAGAAGAAGGCATGAATTTGGGTTGTTTATATAGAATCAGTCAGATCATACATTATGATCATGAGATCATACAATATGATTGGGAGATCATACTAAATGACCAAGTACTATTAATTCATTTAGTTTATTAAGTCAAAATGTCAATCTCATTATTATCCAAATCATACTGGATAATTAGATAAAAATTATTCATCATGTGGAGTCATATGGATGATTATTGACTTAAAATATCATAAAATATAAATACGTATTTGAAAGTTTGTTAGGGATGTTAGACCTTTACGAACAAGTCCCAAGGCTAACCAAAAGAGGTGAATCAATATTTTAAATAAAAACTTTCAGCAATTAAAACACAAACCAAGATTCACCACAGAAATCAAAGTGCAAAAATTAAATGCAGAAATAATAAAGGAAAGAACACACCAGATTATAGTTGTTCAGTACAACCTTGACCTACGTCCACTCCTCGAAGACACCCTTCGAGTATTGCACAAAACTCAGTGTCTCTACTTTATCCCCCACATCTAGGCGGAGAAGCCCAAACAAAATCATTGCCACCTTTCCCGGTGTGGCTGAGTAGCCGGGTCCTTTGACACCAAAGAGATCTTCTTCTTCCAAGAACTTCCCTCAAGACAAGTCTTGAATCTAATGGTACTAAGGGTGCAAGCAAGCCGGAGCAACCATAAGGAACCCCCTCCACACTCCATTGAAACCCCCTCTAAAGATCTTCTCCCTCACTCAAATTCCACCATTTTCTCTCTCTCTTTCAAGCTCTCTCATCAAGTTCCCTCCAAAAGAACGAAGCTATTACGGCTGCCAAAGATACTTACTAAGTGTCTTGACAAAGCTTAAATAGAAGAACTCAAAATGAGCTCACTAATTGTAGCTTGTTGACTTTATCATCCAGGCAAATATTAATATCATCCTGGTCGATTAGTGTAAATTAAGCCCAATCAGCCAGGATAATTTGGGACGATCAGAAAAAATTTGTTCAAATCATTCAAGATGATAATATATCATCTTGAACATTGCCCTGAATAAGAACTGTCAGATGTCCAATCATCTAGTGGATCGTACCGGCCGTTACACTGGATAGTGTAATTAAATCTTAATAGCTTTCCTTAAATACCAGATTAATTTAGGAAAATTTATGCTGTATAGGCCAGGCTGATGATCGGGACAATATCCAAAAAATAAGTAATACCTAAATAGATATAACAGTCGATTCATTCTGATTTGAGCCTATCGTCCTAGTCGATACAAAATCATCAAGGACTATGTGCTTAATGATGGCTGCCTTAATAAGGATGCCCTAATTAGGGTTTCTATTTTTGAACCGATCGTCCAAACCGATATAAATATCATCCCGGACGATGTTACCAAAAATAATAAGCTCTACAAAACAGTTAAAAATTCTTCCAAGGTGTGTGTGTGTGCAAGGTTACTTAGAATCAGGAATCACATTGTTTATAATAGACTCAAGAAAGGGAAAAAATAAAAACTAACTCAGACTTAATCTACCCAATCTTGAGATGGTTCCAATTGAAGTTTGATCTTGTGGACCTAAAATGTTAGTAGGCAAGATAGTTGTAAAAAATCATGAATGCTTACTATCATCAAAATTCTAATCCCTGAAAACTGATCAGCAACAATCTCCCATTTTTTGATGATGGCAAACATTATAGGTTGAATTTATAAAAATGAAAAGATTTTCTCCTAATCTCCCCTTTACTAAAATAAAACTTTAAAAATAGGTGAAATAAAAAAATTATTATTTTTAATTTTTGTAGAAAAATATACAAATACAATAGTAAATTCTCCCCCTTTGACATTATCAAAAAGAGAATGGGCAAGAAAAAGCATTAAAAAATAAAATATTTCCTCTTAATTTTATTCAAAAACTTAGTAAGGAATAGATTGATATAGCATAATCCAGTAAAGGTAAGAAAATCAAAAATTGTAAATCCAAGCTCAAGTTCTTTTAAAGGCTCAATAACTTTTTAATCAAATATATAAATCAAGGAATAAATTAGAAAAAGAATCACTAATTTTTTAAAACTCTTTTCATAAAACATATCTAATAGAAGAATAATGCAAGAATTGGTGAATAAGAAATTATGATTTTCAAGCTCAAGTATCAAAAATATCTAGGGTTTTCTTAAGTTTTAAGTAATATAGAAAAAGTAAGTATACTCTTTGCGGTCTCATTTTATGCCTCTTGTCAGTTTTTGGTGCACTTTGGGCATCTTTTACATTTTGATACACTTTGTGTATCCTTTTCAATTTGGCATCATTGCGCATCTTTTGATTTAGCGTCATTGGCCACTTTTTTGTTTTGGAATCATTGGCCATTTTTTTTTCAATCAAATATGCTCACTTTCTGAAATTTTAAAAACTAAAGCAAACCCATACTATTGACAAAACAAACTACTTGATTAAGAAAATAATGAGGTGGATTCAACAACTTGCAAAAAATTTTTATGCGATAGATAAAATGTAAGGATATGAAAAAAAATTCGATTTTAAAATCCAATTTAAACCATGATAAAGATTTTAAATCAAAAGTAGAATAACCTCTTTTAAGAAATAGAGATTTAGAGTCAAAATCATGAGTTTCTTTTCTTTGACTGTTTTTAGAGAAATCAACCACAACTTACATAAGAATTAAAATAAAACAGGAGGTAGATTTTTCATTTTTAATTTTTTTTTATTAATAAAAAGTGGTGATGTGTGTGTTGATTAGAGAAAAACACTACATAAAGGAAAAGTAAAGATAAATTAAAAATTTAACAAAAGAAAGGAATGAAAAAAAATAAATAAATAAAAACATAAAAATACACAAAAATAAAGAAAGCATGCAAACACATAAAACTAAAGCACAAAAATAATGGTTTAAACATTATCTTGCTCCTAGTCTGATGATTCAGAAGTTAGGTCTACCTAGGAGATTTTTTGTTTTTTATTATTTTCCATTTATATAATTTACTTAGCTTTACCCTTTTCTTTTGTAAGAAGAGTTCTCAAATTTGGGCACTGATTTTTCATATGTCCAAGCTTTTTACATCCAAAGCAAACAGCGTTAGAAGAAATCTTAACATTCTTGTTATTTTTACCTTTATTCCATTTTGTTGATGCATATGCTATGATGAGCTTTTTATTTTGCTTGACAAGTCATTGCGTTCGTCACCAACTAAGCAAATTTTCTCCATGTTTTTAGCATTTAGCACTATCATCTCTCCTGGATCCAAAAGTCTCTGACCCAAACTTTACTCGTAGGAAATGAGTGAGCCAATAGTATTATCAATAGAATATTCATTCAAATTCTTTGATTCATAAATAGCAACAAATTTAGCATTAAACTTATCTAGTAGACAACATAGAATTTTATTAACTTTTTCAAAGTTTGAAAACTCTTTACCTAAAGTTTGCAATGATGTTACAATTTGAATAAACCTAATATACATGTCTAAGATTGTCTCATAAGGTTTCATGCAAAATAGTTTATAATCATGCATTAAAATATTCAATCTAGATTGCTTGATTTCACTAGTGCCTTTGTATAAAGAATGAAATTTATCACAAATTTTCTTTCCAGTAGAGCACGTGGATACAAACATAAAATCATCAGAATTTAAAGCACAGAAAAAATAGTTCAAAGATTTAGCATTCAATTGAGCATTAATTTGTTCTTGTCTACTCTTTTGATAAAAAGGAATACCAGTTTTAATTCCATCTAAAATACGTGTCGGTATAGAATAGCTAGTTAAAATTATTTGCCACATTCAAAAATCAATTGATTGCAAGAAAGTAGATATACGAATTTTCCAAAAATTAAAAGTAATATTTTCAAATAAAGGTGGTTTGGTTATTGAATAACCTTCCGTAATATTACGATTATAAAAATTAGCCATGGATCAAAATTCAACAGTTTTCAAAAACATATTTTTATCAATCTTGTTCTGATACCACTCGAAAGTTTGTTAGGGATGTTAGGCCCTTATGAACTAGTCCCAAGGCTAACCAAAAGGGGTGAATCAATATTTTAAATAAAAACTTTCAACAATTAAAACACAAACCAAGATTCACCATAGAAATCAAAGTGCGAAAATAATAAAGGAAAGAACACACCAAATTTATACTGGTTCGATCAAACCTTGACCTACATCCACTCCTCAGAGGCACCCTCCGAGTATTGCACTAAACTCAATGTCTCTCCTTTATCCCCCACAGCTAGGCGGAGAAGCCCTTATAAAATCGCTTCCACCTTCCCCAGTGCGGCAGAGTAGCCAGGTCCTTTGACACCAAAGAGATCTTCTTCTTCCCAAAACTTCCCTCAAGACAAGCCTTGAATCTGATGGTACTAAGGTGCAAGCTCATTGGAGCAACAGTGTGGAATCCCCCTCCACACTCCTTTGAAATCCCCTCCAAGGATCTTCTCCCTCTCTCAAACTCCACCCTTTCCTCTCTCCCTTTTAAGCTCTCTCTTCAATTTTCCTCAAAAATAATGAAGTTACAATGGCTGCTAAAGACACTTACTAAGTGCCTTGTCAAAGCTTAAATAGAAGAGCTAAAAATGAGCTCATTAATTGTAACTTACTGCCTTTATTTATCAGGCCGATATATATATTGTCCTCGATGATAAGTGTAAATTAAGCCCAATCATCCGGGATGATTTGGGAAGATCAGATTTATTTAGGAAAAATTATGCTGGATCAGCCAAGCTGATGCCCAGGATGATGTCCAAAAATAAGTAATACCTAAATAGATCTAGCTGCTGATTCTTTCTTATTTGAGCCTATCGTCCTAGCTGATACAAAATCATTCAGGATGATATGCTTAATGACTGCTGCCTTAATAAAGATGCCTTAATTAGGGTTTTTATGTTTGAACCGATCATCTAGGCAGATATAAATATCATCTTGGATGATGTTACCAAAAGTATTAAACTATAAGAAACAGTTAGAAATTCTCCCAAGGTGTGTGTGTGCAAGGTTACTTAGCATCAAGAACCACATTGTTTACAATAGACTCAAAAAAGGGAAAAAATACAAACTAACTTAGACTTAATCTACCCAATCTTGAGCTCATTCCAATTGCAGTCTGATCTTGTAGACCTAAAATGTCAGTAGGCAAGGAAGTCGTAGAAAATCATGAATGTTTGCTATCATCAAAATTCTAATCCATGAGAATAGATCTGCAACAGTATTTATATAGTATGAAACACTATTTAATATTGTATCGAGCAAATTTGATTCAAACAATGGCTACTACTTGTGGATTGTATAGTACGAATGTGGTGATCGTATAGTACGATCACTAATAATTATTGAATATGAATTATTGGATGCGCTATGATAAGATCTTTGATCATATTTATGAAAATCATACAATACAATGTGTATCATATTGTATGATTTGAGTAAAAGTCAAGTATGGGCATGAATGATCAAGAAATCTCTAGGAAATAGAATAAAGATAAATCATAATAAAAAGACAACCAAAACATAATAAAAATAAGTAATCAAGAGAAAATTCACATTTAACACCAATTTTTTTTTAAATCCATTAGAAGCATTTAAAATGATAATTTTACCTTATGATTACAGAAAAAAATTCAATAAGAATGGCATTTAAAGCACTAAGATCTTGAAAGTTATAAATTTTGAATTTTATCAACCATAGCTCAGTTTCCTTATAGGTTAAAGTCCTTTTTAAATAAAAATATAATTCAAAAAAAAATTAGAAAAGAAATGTGACCATTTTAATACCTTTTTAGAAATGTGTAAAAAAGAAATATTATTACAAAGTGATGACCTAGAAATCATGATTTTCAAATTTAGGTGTAGACAAAATCAATAAGCACATAGATTTATCTAAGATTTAAGATTTGAAAGGAATGGAAACTAACTTATTGTTGTATCACTTTTTTCCTCTTTTATCACTATTTTTTTGTAATTTGTGCATCTTTTAATTTTTTAATGCACTTTGTACATCTTTTAAATTTTGGCATTCATTGCGCATCTTTCATCTTTTAGGCTCATTTTATGCCTCGTTTTAGGTATTGTAAACATTTTTTCTTTCTAAGTTTTTTAAAACTCTTAGTTGTGAGATTTTCTTCCAAATATGAGAGAATAAGAACTCACTCTCTTATATAAAGAGGAGTAAACCAAAAACTAAAACTTGATTCATCGATATAGATAAATAAATTGATTAAGAAAATTTTAAATAAATTTGTTGATTTATAAAAATATTCAATTGAGAAAGAAGAGTGTAGGAAGATGAAACATATCTAAATTTCAAAATGAAATTTTAATTTGAAATTGATTATATTTCAAAAGAAAATTACACCACTAAAGAAGTTAGAGGAAGAGGGATAATTTTCAACTTTTCTTCCTTTAATTATTTTGGAGGAGTCAATCACTGCTTACAAAAAAATAGGTAAGATTTTCATGTAAGGAAAGGTTCAACTACTAAAGTGTGTAGTGATTAGATTCTTAAGTTTTAAAAGAAATAAATAAACATATGCTTGAAGAAAATAAAAAAAAAAAATACTAAAAGGACAAAAATAACAATCAAATTTTAGAATTTCAAGCATGAATATCTATGACATCTAATCTAGTTCTTAAGATGCTAAAGATTTCAAATGCTAGTGGGTTCAAAAAGATATATGTTGGCTGATTTTCAGTGGCAACATGATGTAGGTATATATCTCCTTTAGTTATATAATTCCTAATAAAATGGTGCCTTATATCTATATGTTTGGTCCTAGAATATTGGATTAGATTCTTTAAAATACATATGGCACTAATCTAATCACATAAGATTGGAATGGTGCCTATTGGTAATCCTAAATCTAAAATTTGCTATTTTAACCAAAGGACCTATGTCACACAACTTCCTAAAGCTATGTATTCAGCTTCTATAGTGGACATGGCTACTAAATTCTATTTTCCATTGGATCAAGAGACTAAAGATTGTCATATAAGTTAGCATGTTTCAGAAGTGCTCTTATTAACCCAATATCCTGTAAAGTTTGAATCAGAATATCCTATGATTTCAAAGGAAGTGTTGTGCCTAGGATACCAGATTTCCAAGTTTTAGGTTCTTAAGTGATATCCAAGGATTTTGTTTAATAGTAGTTATGTGGGGTTATTTTGGATATGTCTAAAATCTAGCACAAAGACAAACACTAAACACTTTAAAGCAATCATGTTTCAAAAGTGATTTTGCTCCATATATTTTTTAATCAATTGATTTTCTACATAAGTCTTTATCAAACTGAATTGTATAGCTCATGGGAGTGTTAATTATCTTGGCTTTATACATTTCATATTTCTTAAGGATATCCTTAATGTATTTTATTTGACTAAGAAAAATTCCAACATCATTCTACCTTATACTAAATCCAATAAAATAGATCAAATCTCCGACTCTTCTCAAACTCCTTACTTATTGTCTTAGAAAATTCATCACATAGCTTTTTATCAACAGATCTAAATAAAATATCATCAATAAAGATCTGGATAATGAGTAATTCTTCTCCTACCTTTTTGACAAAAAGGGTGATTTCTATACTCCCCTTAACAAATGTTCTTTCTATTATGAATGTGTTTAGCCTTTCATACCATACTAGTTTTTTCAGGTTAAGTGATGATTGCAAGCTTTATTTGATGGGTTGCCTGCTTGTTGCTCTCCTCCCTTAGGTTCTGGGTGGTCTGGCTTTTGTTGGCTATGGGAGTGTTGGCTTCTCGGCTTACTGGGGATAGCCTCTTCAAGGATTTTTGGTTGGTTTGGTTTGGCTGGAGCATTACTGGTCTTTTGTCAGGAACACTTCTGGATTCTTTTTGGTTATCTTTTTCTTTTTTGTTAAGCTTTCTGGGTGCTATGAGATTTCTGGTTTGGGCTCCTGGGACTCTAGCTGGGTGGGGCCTTGCTGTTTTCCCTTGGTTTGTTGTGCTTCCTTGGACAAACCTATTATGAGAAAGGTGGTGCTCTGGAATATGCTTTGGTTTTACTTGGATTACTTTGGGTGGGTAACTCTTTGGGTGGCGCCTTCTACTTTTACTAGTTGTGTTTGTGGGAGGCCTTTGGGTTGGATTGAGCAGCATCAGGGTTTACGTTGTGATGTTTATAGTTTTCATTCCTTTCTGAGCTCTTTCTGCCCAATTAACTCTTGCATTAACTATTTGTTTCTTATGTTGGTGAATGGTTTTTGGATCCTCACCATGTTTCTTTGGTGTGTGCTAGGTACTGTGTTCTGTTGTTGTGTTTTTTGGTGGTTTAGTTGTTGTGTTTTATGGCTTGTTGTTTGGTTTTGTTCGAGTATTAGTGGGCTCTTTCTGGTTGGCTTGTTATTATCTATTGTGTTTTGTGGGTGCTCTGGTTTAAACTACTAGTTGTTGAGTTGGTTTGGGCTTTATTATTTGCCTTTAGCTTGTTGTGCTACCTGGGGCATTCTTTTTATGAGGACGGTGGCTGTGTGGTGTCTGCTTGGGTTTTACTTGAATTGCTTTGGGGGGTTATCCATTTGGTTGGTTTCTCCTGGTAATGACAGTTGTGCTGGGGGGTACTGCTTCTTGCTTTGGCCTGTGGGCTGGGTTGTGTAGCTTCAGGTCTTAACTTGTTCTATTATTTTTTTTGTTGTTATGGAGGACCAAGGTGTTATATCTCTATGGGACTTGACTGAGTGTTACATTTTTCATTGGTGGTACTTTCTACTTTTTTTCTACTATTTGATTTTGTTCCTATCTTGGAGTGATTAGCTCTCTTTTTTGTAGGATCCTTTTTGTGGAGGTCATTGTTCTACCAATTTTGTGGGCAAGAAGCTTGCATTGAAGGTTTTTATTTACTGCTTCCTCTCTTTTTGGGTGGTCCTTCTTGTGCACCGTAGAATGCAGCTAGATTATTTTGTACTTTTGTGTAGTATGGATCTTGAGCTCATAAGGTTTTTTATTTTATTTTTGTAGCTCTTTTGTGCAGTAGAGAGCTTGAGGTCCCTTTAAGGATGTTGTACTTTTCCCTTTATATAAACACGTAGGCCCCTCCGTGGATTTCCCCTTATCATACTGTACAATACCTATTGTACTGGACGATGTGTTATAATCATTAAAATAGTCACCAATAATAATTTAGGTTATATTTTAATATTCAAAATTTGTGTTTAATCGTATTATACGATATGCATCATATTACACTATACATAAAAAGCATTCCTAAATTGATCCTAGGTTAGGGGAACCATTATGGTTAATTTGTTTAATCAAATCATACAGGATGATTGATGAATATCATACTATATGATTTGAGTAAATGCATGAGATGATAATTACATCATCGCTAATCATCTAAGACAAAATGCCATAGTTTTTCTACTTATCATACAGGCCGAAACCCAAATTTTGTAGTGTATGAACTAATCTCTACAAGGGATGATAATTACATCATCTCCTACCATAAAGAATGATCAATACATTTATTAAACTATTCATAATGGGCATACTGTCTAAAGTTGTTGTTTTGTAATAATTATACTAGACAATGTTCTAAATCATTATGGACAATCTGTTCATCTCTTTGAACTAATAGTACAGATCCTGTCTCATCCTATAGTACTAACATGAATTCTTTAAACTAATTGTACATGATGATGTTAGATCATACTGGACGATCAATCTTAGCAATTAAAATTAGGTCTTTTTGAGAGGCTCTCTATTTAAGCTATCATAAAGTCTTGCCTAAAAAACTTTTGGTACTAAGGTGTTCTGAGTGGGAGCAAAGAGTTACTTAGGATAGCTTTGGTAAAGAGAAGAGAGGGAGACTTTTTGTAAGGGAAATTATTGAGTGAGTGAACGCAGGTGAGGTTGGACCAAATCACTATAAAATTTGGTGTGTCTTTTCTTATTATTTTTTGTACTTTTATTTTTCTATGATTTATTGTGTTATTGACAAACTTTGATTTTCTACTATTCAAAAATTAATCTATTTTTGCATTAGGGGATTAAATTATTTATTTTTAGATATTAAAAAAGTTATTTAAAAAGATTTTCTTTTAGTTAAAGAAAATTTTAAATTACTAATTTACCCCCCTCTTGGTTAGCCTCATTCTTATTCTTTCAGGTCTCAGAACCTCCTCAAACTTTCACCATTCAGGTAATGCATCACACTAGATTTTAAATTTATATATGGTCATTACATAAATTATATTAAGCATGGGCAACATTAAAAATAATAATACACATTTATATTGAAGAGTTTATATTAGGATATTCATAGATTTTCACATCATCAGTCTAAAATTAAAGTTTAGTCAACCTTAAAATTAAAATTGAACATAATACATTCTATTACTTGCTTAAGAAAATAAAATAAATAAAAGGGTTTAACAGATTGTCACCCAAAATGAGGAATTACAACAAGATCCTGGAGATGGACTCATCCCAAAGTGATTCTCCCATTTAACATTCACTCTCCACGCTCCTTTCCACACCAAAGTGTGGTTTTTCTCTCTACAAGAAAAATAATAGATGTCGGTCAATATTCTCATGTTCCTTTTTTATAAATGAAATTTTAAAAACTATTTATACTAACATAAATAAACTCAGTAACCATGATGCTCAATAGATTGATGATGTGGCTTTAATAAATGTGCTTCATTATGATGTTGGGCTGACTTGGCATGCTTGTTGATTGATCGAATGAGATGCATGACTGATCCAGTGTAGCACTTCTTTTTACTAACTATTCCGCTACAACGGTGAAAAAGATTAGCAGTTTGACACTTTCTTATATCTTTTGTGGTCGAGTGCTTTTGAGGTTGGCGCTTTAGCATTGAATTATTTACAATTTTTTTGAGACCCTGATTCATTAATGTTTACTTATGTAGGTGTAACATTGACTTTTACTCCATTGATGTGCTAAATTTAATGGAATTTTTTTGAGGCTCTCACACTATAATGTCCTTATCTAGCATCGACGATTTTAAGATGCTATATATTGATAGTTCTTGCACGTTCTCCTCTTCATAATTTTTGCTCATTTTCCTGAGATATTCTTACATAACTTCAGCTAAATCACACAAATTTAGCATAAGTAAAACAAACATAAATTTTATTTATCAAATTCAGCCTAATAAAAACTCTTTCTTGTCCTTAGGGCATTGTGTTTCCACATTTGATCAACTCATTGCTCTATAAAAGAAAAAGTTACAAATCAAAAAATTATTAAAATATAAGATATTACTCCACTATTTATATGTAAATTATAATGATCGAAGGGTAGTAATTTTAACTTAGAAAAATGAACCACTCTTCTTCATTAATATTAAAATTGAGCTCAATAACTGAAGCATGTGTTAATTGGACTACTGATTTAGTTGAATAGTGTATTCTTAAGGATTTTGTTATAGATTACTTAATCTTGAAATTCATTTACAGACTTTTCATTTGTAATAGCTTACATACACTCTCCTTTTTAAAAATTAAGTATTCAAATCCATTAGGAATTCAATATCCTTAGATACTAATTTGTAATTATATAGTTTTTATCTTCTTTTCCCTATTTTTTTATTTATTTTTATTTTGATCTTCTTGCATTTCATTTATTTTTTTAGTGCACATGAGTACTAAAATAACGATTTTGAATATTTGATTAACTTAATTCGTTTATGTTATCCTAAATTAGAATTATGTAAGAATTCCATAAGTTTATTGATTCCATACATGAGTGCATAATTACTTTAATAAATAAATCTAAGTACTTTCATTTTCTTAAACATAGCTATTCAATCTTATAATCAACACTCAGTGCTTTTATGTTGTAGCATTAAAGTTCAATAATGAAGTAGTATTGCGATAATTTTTCTTAGTTCCATTGGATGATTTTAAACTTAGAAATTATGATTCTTCGTTCATTCAATTTAGCATCGATATTTTTATATTATCTTAATTATAAGAAATTATTAATTCCAAAATTTTCTATTAATAAAATTAGTTATCAATTTTCAATTAAGTGAGGGCATTTCAATAATGAAGCAAATAGAAAATTTGATTAATAAAAATTTACATAAACAACATAAAGAATCAAACAAAAAATATACTCACGTGCATAGGGAACTAGATGAACTAAGCAAAATAATAAAACAACATAAAAGATACAAAGAAACAAATAATAAACTTTTGTTTCCTACCATCTATGTTATATTTTTAGTGTTCAGCAAGACATTGCCTAGATTTTTCATTTTCATAACATAATATCATTACTATTTCTCAAATGCTCTAAACTTTAATCTTTTCCTTTTTCCTTATGATTGATTTTAGTTGTACTAGGTAAGTTCCATGGGGCCTACTGCTAAAATAAATTTGAAACAAGTGTAATAGATTCTCCAAATTTCTAATGAAAGAAGCTTAGCTTTGTAGTTGGTTTCCCATCTAAAACACTAAATCCTCCAAATGTGTCTTCATATCTTTGAATGGATTATTCTGATTAAAGCCTGAGAAATAAGATGGTCTAGGATTCACTAAAGGATATTGAGGGTTATTCCAAGGTACAATAGTGTTGGGTTGATTGGCATTCTCTGATTTCTACCATTATTACTATTTTAGATAAACTAGGGTGGTTCCTCCAACCTAGATTGTATATATTTGAATATGGATTATTACGTATTTAAATTACATTCACATTTGGAATCCTTTCAACACTAGACTCATTAAAAGAATTCAAATGATGCTCTTATAAATACATATGTGATCTTGAAATAAAAGCTAACTCCAAATTTTTCTTACTTCTTAGACATGGAAGCTACCAAAGTATCTAACTCATGCACACTAGAAACTCTCTTAGAATTCACCCTACCAGAAGGCCACATGAAGTTATTTATTTCCCTCACATCAATCAAGGTACAAGCCTCATCAAAAGGATTTAGCATTAAAGATCTCTGATTCATACATTAAATTTTAGCCTAAGGGATCCTATAAGTCCATTATAAAAGTTTGAATCACCAAACAATCAGGCAAAGCATGATGAAGGAACTTTTTAAGCTTCTTCTTGAATCTTTGTCATCTCTCTTAAATTGTCTCAATTTAAGAATTGAAGTAATATAATTACTAAGTTTAGCAGTTTTGGAATATGGGGAATAATTTGATAGAAACATGTGTACCAACTCATTCCAAATAGTTATGGAGCTTAGGGACAAGAAATTAAAACAAATTTATCTTTTCTTCTTAAAGAAGTTGGAAATAGGTTAATTCTAATAGCATCATCACTGAAACCATTATAATTTAATGTTGCATAAATGTTTAAAAAACTAGTTAAATGTAGGTTGGGATCCTCAACAAGATTGGCCCCAAATAAGGAATATTGACCATTTAGATGATGGCAATTTTAAGCTTAAATTTATTAGCTTGGATAGTAGGTTGGTTGAAACTTTGGTGAATTCCATCTATTAAGGGATTGGCATACTCCCTACTAGGTATATGATAGTTCGGACCTGGATTTGGTATGGATGTTCATACAACTAAAACTGTTTTGGTTTTTTTTTTTTTTTTTTTTTAAGGGTTCTCTTTATTTCTAGATCAAATAATAAGTGTCCCTTTCTGAAGGTACTATGTATACACTAACATCAAACAAAAACTAAATAGAGATCAAATAATTATAAATTCATAACTTCATATAAAATTAATCCTAACTAACTAAGATACAAATCATTTAGGATTAAATTTTATAGTTTTTTGAATGAAATGGAAACAACTATGAAAGTGCACACTACGTCACCTAGTAAAAGTGCCAAAAACATGATGGGTTACTATTTATACTTTATGTATGGAAGAGTAAATGCTTTAGTGGTGGAAAACTTATATGCTAATAAAATTGATAATTACCATGCATTCATATGCTAAATACTCCCAACTAATATAAGGGCATATGGTGATAAAGAAATAAAGTGTTATGAAAAGAGTGTTAAACCCATAAGAAAATAGGGAACCACAATTGACTCTAGCACTACCTACTCAAACCACTGAATTTATCTTAAATAACAAAATAAAGGATTAATTATTATTATTATTATTATTATTATTATTTTGAAGAAATGCATCAAGCAAATTTTATTAAAGGAACTAGATACAACATACTAAGTGATTGTTTCCCAATCACATTCCTCCTTTAACAAAGAAACAATGTAAGGCGGAATATTATTACAACTAATATCATCCCAAAAAAATCTTAAGAAAGAGCATAGTTAGCACATAAATTAACTAACTTATTACAATTCCTATTTACAAAATGGAATAAAACTTGATTAAAATTTTAAGAAAGGAAAAATCTTCCTAGTTTAAGATATCCTCCTTGACAGCTTCCTTATTCAACATGCTTTGGAAATACTTGATGACATTATAATTATCACCTTCTATAATGATACCTTTAGATTCAAACATGCAATCTTGAATAAATTTTCTAAAAGATAGAATTGCTAACAACTCCAATTGCGAACAATCCCAGTGCAAAGTATTGAAACTAGAAGCTCACAAAATCTTCTTCATGATCTCTACAGATGTCACCTATACCAGCTTGATATGTACTCATTAAAGATGCATCAATATTCAACATAATCCATTTAGGAGGATGAGGATGCCAAGAAGAAGATAGATGCATTAGCTTGTTAGTATCCCAAGATTCCAAAGTAAGATTAAAGTGAAAAAAAAAAAAAACAAACACAAAGCTAATAGAGTTAGTTGCTATGACTGCCGCATAATCCTTTATTTTGTTCCAAGAAGAAGATAGATGCATTAGCTTGTTACTTGACCTTATTTCTTCTTTTCCAAGAGAAAAAATTAGCAAAACAAAAAATATTCCCTTTGAACCAATTAGATTTTTCTAAACCATCCTTGACCTGGTGACATTCTTCCGGGGAAGTTAAAAAGGGAACATTAAATCCCCATTTATTGAGAAGGAAAAACACTTGAGAAAGCTTTATATATTTAACTGCAATATGTTCAGAATTTTAAGTAGAATTACAACCACTAGGACACCCATTAAAGTCCAATAGTCTCCTATTCATTAGAAAGTCATTTGAGGGGATTGCATTGATGTTTAACCGCCACTAGACCAGCTTAACACAGGGTCTTAGTTTGAGATTCTTCAACCATCTCCAATGTTTGTCTTCATCGCGACTTCCCTATAATTTATGCATAACTAGAGTAGAAAATGATTTTCCTGAACACTTAGAAACTAATTCTAATTGAGCTTTTCACAAATTTTGATGTAAGGGGATAGACAATATTACCTCAACCAGATGTTGTTTAAAGAGCTTCTTTAAATGGGATTCATCCCATTGACCATCTTGTAAGAAACCCATAAGAAATATTGTATCTTAAATCATTTTTTCTACAAACATTGGCCACTTATCGATACTCTTATAAAAAATCCATACATCTTCTATGGTATTGATTTCACAACCACTAGATACCTTCTATCCAACTATTGGGAGAAATTTAGCTCCATTCAAAATGATCTTCAAAGTATGAGAGAAATGAATCTTTATTTCAGAATTCTAAATTTCATTTCCATATTTAGACTTCAAATTCCTATTAAGAAGAGAAGAAGGATTTGAAATAAAGTTCCATGCAAATTAAGCCCTCA
Source organism: Dendrobium huoshanense (assembly GCA_016618105.1). Lineage (NCBI taxonomy): Eukaryota > Viridiplantae > Streptophyta > Magnoliopsida > Asparagales > Orchidaceae > Dendrobium > Dendrobium huoshanense. Next base: position 34,634,722 of record CM028347.1, read on the forward strand.
TAGGACCTACTTTCATTGCAGCAGATTTTACCCCTTAACTACCCATTCTATTTTGAAAGTTCGTTAGGGATGTTAAGCCCTATGAACTTAGTCCCAAGCTAACCAAGAGGGGGGGTGAATTGGTATTTTTAAAACTCTTTTCACAAAGAATAAAAATCACAAACCAAAATCAACACAAAAAGTAAATGCGGAATTTAAAAGTGCGGAAGCAAGAAAAGGAACACAGAAATTTATAGTGGTTCGGTCGACTCGACCTACGTCCACTCCTTGGAGGCACCCTCCAAGTATTGCACTACAAAACGTGACTCTCCTTTAGCTCCCACGGCTAGGCGGAGAAGCCCTCACAAGAACCTCCTTTTTGCCACCCCGGCAAGGCAGAGAACCTCCCTCCTTTTGCTTCCTCCTGAAGCTGGCAGAGAACCAAAACCAAAAGCAAACTCCTTACCTCTACCGACCCTTCCATGGACAAGAAACTCTAGACGAAGTCGAAGCAGAGCAATCCTTGAAGCAACCCTTGTGAATCCCCTCACAAGCTCCCCCTCACAAGATCCTCTCTCTCCTCTCTCTCTTTCTCTCCTCAAGGTCTTCTCAGGTCAAGGCAGCAGCCAAAGGTCTTGAAATATGTTGAACAAGAGCTCTTAAATAGAAGAGCTTCAAAAGAGCTCATTAATTGCAAGTTGCCGACAATATAATCCAGGTCGATATGGACATCGGCCTGGCCGATCAGTACAAATCAATGAAGATCAGCCAGAGCATAGCCCTGGATGCAAAGCTGGACGATTGAAAATTGGCTTGATTGTCCAGGCCGATATCAAGATCGTCCTGGCCGATCAGTTCAAATTAGAGGAAAATCGTCCTGACAATAGCCCTGGATACGGGCTGGCCGATATTGATCGTCCTGAAGTAACTTAAGGTTTTTGACTGGATCGTCCTGACCGATCCTGCGATCATCCAGGACGATATGATCATATCAATCATCCTTAATTACTCCCTTGATTTCCTGAACAATTATGGCATAATTTGTGAATATCGTCCAGGCCGATCCTAGGATCGTCCTGGCCTATAATTTAAAAATACAGTATACCATAATTGACTATGGCGGTTACTTCTTTTTTTTTAAGCTTATCGTCCTGGCCGATACAAGTATCATCCAGGACGATCTGTTAATGTCAGCTGCCTTAATTAAGAATCCTTAATTAGACTTTCTATTTTAAGCTGATCGTCTAGGCCGATCCAAAAATCGTCCAGGCCGATATGAGTAAAAATAGAAATTCTAAGTCTCTCAAGTGTGTGTGTGAAGGGTTACATAGCATCAGTCTCTTTGACCATTACAAGTAGACTCAAAAGGTGAAAATTAAACGTACAAACTGACTCAACCCTAAACCTACGCAATCCTGAACTTGCTTCTTCTTGATCGTCCGATCTTCGATTCCTGAAAAGTTAGAAGCAACAAGCAGTCCAAGAGAAACATTGTTTGTCAATCATTAAAACATAAGTCATGAAAAATAGATTTGCAACATATTTGACTTAAATAGGACATCCCATGCAACATAATGGAGTCCTTTACTTCCTTCTCTTTTGTGTCACATAAAATCCCCACACATTCTATCCAAAGAATTCAAAACACCCATAGGTACTAATGAATGAGTAGATAAAAAGGTAGAAATAAAAAGAAATGTAGTTTTTACAAGAAGCAACTTTCCTACATGAGAAATAAATCAGTTACTCCAAACATTCAATTTATTTAAAGCTTTCTCCAACAGGATATGGATATATGAGAAAACTAGTCTCCTTAATACAATCTTGATACCAAGATATATCATTTCCTTAACAACCTTGAAGCCCAAGAGTCTTGAAAGAGAATTTCTATTTAGGCTTGCCATATGCACTTGCTTAAATGGACCCCTAATTTTGATGTTTGGGAGGAGTCTCTTATTGCTCCGGTTTGCATTTCTTTTCCCAATTTGATACTTCATTTTTTAATCATCAATTTTATTTAGTTTGACTTCTATCTTTAGTCAGTCGTTATAGATAGACCAAGCCACTACTTGTATGTCAAGGCCCTCTATTGCTCATTTTATGGTTGAATTAGATGTTCTTAAGAAACAACCTAATAAGATATGGATTGGTTTTGAGGTGCACTATTATTTTCATATGGTTGAGTTTGAAAATTTACCTATATTTTGTTCCTTTTGTAGGATGCACGGTCATGCTATTAATGATTATTTTTTAAAGCCTCCCCACCTCCGCAATGAAATAAGAAATTTGAAACAAATAATTGAGGAGGTTGGAAATGTGATTCATCAGGAAGCTACTAATCCTAAAATGATACATGTAGAAGATAATACCTCAAATCCATCACAACTTGTTGAGGAGTCATTACCTTTAGTGGTTGAAGAGATTCAACCTTTTATTAGTAATTTTGTTACTTCGAATCTTGACCATAAAGTTGGTGTTAAAACTTCTTCTATTTGTTTTATTGAATGTGATAGTAATGTGACTTTAACTTTACCTAATGTTGGTATTCAAAATCATACTAATGTGGAGCCCAATAATCTATGTTTGACTAACAAAAATTTAGTTTAAATGCACGACAATTCTGTTTCTAATACTACTCCTCTTGTTCAGGAAAAGGAAAGGAACACTACTAATGATACTCAAATGTCTCCTATAGTTGATGAGAGGAATGGTAACCAATTGGAGCAAGGTGAAGTTGTCTTGGTGGAAATTCTTCCCTCTTTGGTAGGAGGTAAAGGTATTATGGAGGAGGATGGTATCTTTATGGAGGATGAATGTCCTCAACAAATTACTGATGTGAAACTCATATTAAGACTCATTCAACCTCTTGTTATAAAAGTAATGCTTTTACTGATACAGAATACATGGGCTTTGCTGCTAAATGTTTTCCTAAAGATGACAATGACTTTAGTTTTCGTAAGGTTCCTAGTAAAAGAGTTAGGAAAAAATAGCAGTTTATATTACAATCTACTAGAACTACTCGCTCAAATACTTCCCATTAATTTTGGATATTTATGTTTAACTCTATTATTTGGAATGTGAGGGGGATTCAATGTCCCTCTTCTAGAATTTGTGTGAAGAATTTATGTCGTATTCATAATATTCCTATTTTTATTTTACTTGAGCCTCTTATTCCTTCTTCTAGATTAATTAGTACCTCACATTTTTTTGGTTTTAATCATGTTATTTGAAATGTGGATAATAAGATTTGGATTTTTTTGGAGAGATTCAGTTAAAATTGATGTCATTGGTGATTTTACTCAAGTTATCCATTATCAAATTGAGGTTTTTAATTTGCGTTATTGTGACCCCTTTGTGTATGCTGGTTGTTCTTATTATATTAGGAAATTATTATGGGACCAACTCATTGATTTTTATTATATTTGTAAATTTCCTTGGCTTGTTGGTAGTGATTTTATTGTTATTACTAACCCTTCTAATAGGGTTGGTGGTTCCTCCCCTTCTTATTGGTCTATGGAGGATTTTAGTAATATGATTTTGGATTACAATCTAATATATATTGGTTTTTCCGGTAATCAATTTACTTGGAATAGAGATCATTTATGGCAATGTTTGGATCGTGTGCTATTCAATGACTCTTGGCTTAGCTCTTTTAAATCTATTAATGTGCATCATCTTAGTAGAACTTTGTCTAACCACTCTCCTTTGCTTATTAGTCTTAATTTTAGACACTTTGATCGCTCTTCTCAGATCAGATTTCAAAACATGTAGTTGTTGCATGATTCCTTTTTCAACTTGTGGATAATAATTGGAATGCCCCTCTTCATCTGGATAATTCCTATTTTGGTACAAGGAGGTTTTGGTTTATGCTGAAGTGGCTTAAGTAGGTTTTAAATTTGTGGAATCAAAATGTCTTTAAAAATCTCTTCTCTACTATCTTGGTGGCTGAGCAACTTGTTGAGAGTTTGGATTCTTCTTGTTAAGTTGACCCTTTGGATGTCAATTTAGCTCTTTTGAAGAAGGATAAAGATGATCTCTTTAAACTTCAAGCTCAAGAAGAAGTTTTTTTGAAATAAAAAAGCTGCTGCTAAGAACTTGGTTGAGGGGGACAATAACACTAAGTACTTTCATGCTTTGGTTAAAAGGAAATGTTCTAAAAATAGTATTAATAAAATCTAAAGGGAGGATGGCTCTATTTCTAAGGATACTCAGTGAAGTTCATTAGGGATGTTAGACCCTATGAACTAGTCCCGAGGCTAATCAAGAGGGGGGGTGAATTAGAATTTTAAAAAATTCTTTAAACACAAGAACAAATATCACAAACCAAAGTCACCATAAAAAAGCAACTACGAAAAATTAAAGTGCAGAAGCAATAAAAAGAACACAAGGGTTTATAGTGGTTCGGTCAACTTGACCTATGTCCACTCCCTGGAGGCGCCCTTTGAGTATTGCACCGCCAACATGACTCTCCTTTAGCCCCCACAGCTAAGTGGAGAAGCCCTTACAAAAAACTCTTTTTTGCCACCCCCGGCAAGGCAGAGAACCCCACTCCTTTTGCTTCCTCCTGAAGCAGGTAGAGAATCTCGATCAATCACTTAAGCTTACCTCTCCCAACCCTTCCAAGGATAAGAGACTCTAGTGGAAAAATGCTTGGAGCAACCTTTGTGAACACCCTCACAATCTCCCCCTCACAATATCCTCTCTCTCTATCTCCCTCTCTCTCTATCTCTCTCTTTTAAGTTTTCTCAGGTCAAGACAGTAGCCAAGGATGTTCAAAAATACTGAATAATAGCTCTTAAATGAAAGAGCTTCAAAGGAGCTCAAAAATTGCCAGTTGCCGACTTTATCATCTAGGATAATCATCACATCGTCCTGTACGATCAATTCAAAACATAGATGATCGGGCAGAACAACGCCCTGAAAATGATCTGGACGATTGAAATTTGGCTTGATTGTCCTGGCCGATCTAACGATCGTCCCGGGCGATCCGTTCAAATTAGAGTAAAATTATTTAGAGCATCGCCCTGAATTCAAGTTGTCCGATCTTGATCGACCAGAACATCGCCCTGAATTTGTGCTGGCCGATAGTTATCATCCAGGAGCAACTATGTGTTTTTGAATAGTTCATCCCGGCCAATACTGAGATCATCCATGATGATGTGATCGTATCAATCTTCCTTAATTACTTCCATAATTACTGGATCAATTTAGGCATAATTGTGCCATATCGTCTAGGCCGATCTCACGATCGTCCTGGCTGATTTCCAAAAATATAGAATACCTAAATTGATCATGGAGGCTATTTCTTTCTATTTTGAGCATATCATCCAGGCCGATCAGCTAATGATGTCTACCTTAATTAAGGAATCCTGATTAGAGTTTCTGTTTTGAGCTCGATCATCCAGGCCGATATAAATATCATCCGGGATGATGTGAGCAAAAACAGAAATTCTAAATCTATCAAGTGTGTGTGTGTAGGGTTACTTAATATCAGTCACTTCAAACATTTACAATTGACTCAAGAAAGGAAAAAAAGAAAATTACAGACTGACTCAACCCTAATCTACCCAGTCTTGAGTTGGTTCCAATTTCCATCCGATCTTTGAATCCTGAAAATATCAGTAGTAAAGAGGCAGTCGAAAAGAAGCAAGAGTGTTTATTAATCATCAAAAAATAATCCATGAAACTGAATTTGCAAGAATCTCCCCCTTTTTGATGATGGCAAACACTTTGATAATTATTTCAAAAACAGTATTGTAAAACATGGAATTGAAAGTGCAAGCATACAAAAGACCCCTCTCCCCCTTTTGACATCTCAGAAAGGAGGAGGAAACTAAGAAACAAAGTAAAAATTTTTTTTTTAAACCAAGGCATGAACAAGATGTAGTATTCCATGTGATTGATTTTTAAAAATTTGTAAGTTAATGAGTTAATCAACATCAAAAAATCCAAACAGACATTAAAATATCCAATCATGACTACCCTTATCTCAGACTTTTTTTTAGTGTAAAATCGTCTTTTGAAATCAATGACCTAACTCAAAAATTCAATTGGATTTGAGAAAAAGGATCCATTCATCACTTAGTTTCAGAAAAAAATATCTTATAGAATAATGTACTAAAGTAAACTTGTCACAATCACAAAACACTCAAAATCAAGCCTTTGATACATGAAATATTCTAAGTTTTTAAAGATTTGAAAGGAGAGGAGAGCTTGCTTTTGGTGGGCTCATTTTATGCCTCTTGTCAATTGATTGGCGCTTTGCGCATCTTTTGATTTTTGATACACTTTGTGTATTTTTTTTTTCAATTTGGCGTCATTGTGCATCATTTGTTGGTATCATTGGCCAATTTTTTTATTTTTGCAAACTCCATTCTCTTTCAAAAACTTTTAAAACAACCTTAGTTGTGAGTATATCTTTTAGATATTAGAGAATAGGAGCTCTCTCTCTAACATAGGGAAGAACAATCCACAAAACAGAATCAATAACCAATGATATGGGTAATGAGGAATCTTGATGTGATAAAAAGATTTTGATCGTTATAAATACAAGATAGATTTACTGTAGCAAGGTTAGAAAAGATCTTAACTTCATACACAATCGTTAATTTGAAATAGATTTTTGATTAGAAAAGAAAAATGTGCCACTAAAATAGGTTAGAGAAAGAGACACAATCAACGGTATATTTTTACCATCTAATAGATTAAGAGATGTAACACATTGACTACAAATTTTTAAAAGAAAGGACAAGGCATACGATATCATTTTAGCGATGATTTTGAAAACGAAATTCAAGAAATAATAAAGTAAAATAAACCAAACAAAAACTAAAAGTAAAGCAAAAAGAAGAAAAGAAAACAAAGAGCAAAAAAAAAAAAAAAGAACAAAAGCAAATGAAAGCAAATAAAAGATCAAGTTCATGCATTTATATCAATCACACCTAATGTCTAATAAAGTGATGCCTAATTTCAATGTGCTTAGTCCTTGAATGTTGGATAGGATTCCTAGAGATGCATATGACACTAGTGTTGTCACAAAAGATTGAGATAGTGCCTACAGGTAATCCTAAATCCAATACTTGTTATTTCAACCAAAGGATTTGGGCCACACAACTTCCAAGAGCAGTGTACTCAGCTTCAGCAGTGAAAAGTGCAACATAGTTTTTCTTTCTACTAGACCATAAGACCAATGATTATCCTATGAATTGACAAGTTCCTGAAGTGCTTTTTCTATCCACCTTGCATCCTGCAAAATCAGAGTCAGAAAATCCAATAATCTCAAAAAGAAGTGTTGTGCCTCGGATACCAAATCCCTAAGCTTTGGGTCCCCAAAAGGTATCTAAAAATTCTCCTAAATGCAGTCAGGTGGGATTCCTTGGGGTCAGCTTGAAACCTAGCACAAAGGCAAATACTAAACATAATATCAAGTCGGCTAGCAGTCAGGTAAAGTAAGGATCCAATCATGCATCTGTACTTCTTCTGATCAACAGACTTACCACTTGGGTCCTTATCTAACGGAACACTAGAAGTCATGGGAGTATTAATTGGCTTAGCTTTATCCATCTCATACTTCTTCAAAATGTCCTTAATGTATTTTATTTGATTTAGAAAGGTTCCATCATCCAATTATTTTAAGCTAAATCTCAAAAAGTAAGACAAATCTCCCATCATACTCATCTCAAACTCTCTACTCATTATTTTAGATAACTCATCACAAAGTTTCTTATCAGAAGATCCAAAAATTATATCATCCATATAAATTTGAACAATGAGCAAATCATCTCCAACTTCCCTAAGAAAAAGGGTGGTGTCTACGCTCCCCTTAACAAACTTCCTTTATAGTAAGAATGTGCTAAGCCTCTCATACTAAGCTCTTGGTCCCTGCTTTAACCCATACAAAGCCCTTTTTAATTTAAAAATATGATTTAGAAATTGTGAACTCTCAAAACCTGGGGATTGTTCTACAAATACATCCTCTTTTATTTTCTCATTTAAAAAGGCACTCTTAACATCCATTTGAAAAAGCTTTAATCATTTATAACAGGTAAAGGATAATAGCACTCTAATGGCTTCCAATCAATCTAGCTATAGCGGCAAAAGTCTCCTCAAAGTCTATCCCTTCTATTTGGTTATACCCCTTAGCCACTAATCTTGCTTTATTCCTAACCACCACTTCAAAATCATTCACCTTATTCTTAAAGACCCACTTTGTTCCAACTACACTTTTGTCCCTTAGGTCTTTCTAGAAGCTCCCAAACATCATTCCTAACAAATTGGTTCAATTCCTCCTGCATGGCTAAAATCCAAAACTCATCAGTAAGGGCTTGGTTTATGTTTGTGGGTTCAGCCATTGAGATAAAGGCAGAGTGGTTCACCTCCTTCCTAAGTCCATGTCTAGTCCTAACTCCATCAGAAGGGTCTCCTAAGATCAAATCCTTAGGGTGACTTGTAGAGTATCTCCAATCTCTAGGGAAGATGTGAGAAGGTCCAACCCTTTTCTCCAGATCTATATTTTCTACTCCTTGGGTGACATCTCCTACTCCTTCAATATTTTGGTGACCTACTCCCTTCTCCAAATTTTCTATTCCAGTGGTAATCTCTCCAACATCATCATCATCCTCAACTCCAGGCTTTTTAGGATCAGATTCATCAAATACTACATGTGTAGTCTCTTCCACCATCAAAGTCCTCTTTTTAAACACCCTAAAAGACTTCCCAATACTAGAATATCCCAAGAACACTCTTTCATCAGATTTAGGATCAAATTTGCCCAAGTGAGACTTCCCATTGTTGTGAATGAAAACCTTACAACCAAAGACATGAAGGTGGGAAAGATTGGGTGTCCTACCCTTAAGGATATCATAGAATGTCTTATCTAGTTTGGCTCTAACATTCACCCTATTCAACACATAACAAGCTATGTTAACCGCTTCAGCCCAAAAGTATTTTGGAAGTGAATACATAGCAAGCATGGCTCTAACGGCTTCCACCAAGGTCTGGTTTGTCCTTTCAGCTGCCCTGTTCTACTAAGGGGTCCTAGGAGCTACGAAGTTATGGCTAATCCCCTTGTCCTCACAAAAATCTCCAAATCTTTCATTCTCAAATTCTCCCCCATGGTCACTATGGATGGTCAAGATCTCACAACCTAGCTTTTTCTGAATCCAAGTAGAAAATGTTCTAAACTCCTCAAAAGACTCATTTTTATGTGAAAGAAATAGAGTAGTCATCAACAATCACAAAACCATAGACTTTCCCTCCCAAGCTGGAAGTGCTAATGGGTCCAAACAAATCCATGTGAAGGACTTCTAAAGGTCTAGAGGTGCTAATGTTTTTAATGGGGTGAAAAGTAGAGTGGACTTGCTTTCCTAGTTGGCAGACATCACAAAGGTAGTCTTTTGAAAACTTGAGTTTGGGGACAACTAGATCTTTTTGGGTCACTCTCCTAAGGGTTTTCATACTTGCATGACAGAATCTCTGGTGTCATAACCATGAATCATCAACAACAGTTTTTAAGCAAAATGATGTAGCGCATTCTATGTTATTTAAATCAAGCATGTACACGTTGTTGATCCTCTTTTCCTGCAAAATAGTGTTGTTACATAAACTTACTATGCATGAATTTATAAAGAATTGTACGATGAAGCCCTTGTCACAGAGTTTACTGATGCTGAGCAGGTTGTGCTTTAATCCATCTACAAGAAAAATATTTTCAATCATAAGATTCTAAGAATTACTAATTATACCTGAGCTTACCACCTTCCTGGTGGTGTTGTCTCCAAGAGTAACCTTGCCTCCAGTCCTGGACTCCAGCGAAATTAATTGATTGGCATAACTAGTCATATGTCGAGAGCATCCGCTGTCCAGGTACCACATACTCTCACGAGGCCTTTTGTGAGAGCCCACCTACAAAATCATCAAATGTCAGATATAAGAACCCAAACAGGTTTGGGTCACTTCTTATGAAAAGTAAAATTCAATGCATGTATGGTATGCTGTGAATCATGCACCTTGGGTCTCCACACCTAATGTGTACTATGGTGAACAGTGTAAGTGTCAGAGATGTGTCCTAGTATGCCACATGAAAAGCATCTAACACCTGGAAAAGGATTTTATAAATGGTTTGAGTTATAATGCCTCTTCATAGGTTTTGGATTTTGATCAAGCGTTGGTGTCATCCGATTTTTCTTAAGTGAATCCAGTTCATCTTTAATCCTCAAGTTTGTACTTTTTAATACATCATTCTCAACCCTTAAAATTTTCTCCATTTTTTAAGATTTTTTAAAATCAGATTCAAGTGAGATGTGTGAATTTTTTAGTGAATCATGCTCTTCAATTAATTCATAATGCTTTTTATTTAACTCATCAAATTTATCAAATAGAGCCATATGATTTGAATCAATTGTTGAATGATCTTTAGTCAAAATTCCATGCTCTTTTTGTAAATTCAAAAATTCCAATTTCAAGCTTGCATGTGTTTTCTTAAGTTTCCTATATGATACATGAATTTTTTTAGAAACTTCAAGGAGTTGATCGTAGAAAAGTTCATATACATCTTCTTGATCAAGATGATCGTCAGTCATTAACCACAAGTTTGTTGTTTCATCTTCTAGTTCAGTCTCTGATGAATCAGATGTAGAATCCGCCCCAAATGCCTTTTGAAGTCTCTTTTTGTCTATTCTAAACTTTGATTTCTTCTCACTCTTTTCCTTGCTTGTTTACGTCTTAAGTGTAGGGAAATCAACTTTCACGTGTTCGGGCTTCCTGCATTCATAACAAACAATATCAGAATATCCTTTTAAATATTTATTATCCTTATCTTTACTCCAATTTTGATGATGCTTGTGTTTCTTCCTTAGAAACCTTTTGAACTACCTTGTGATTAAGGCAATGTCATTGCTCTCAGACCCGGAAGAATCAAAATTTATGTTATTGGACTTCAATGACACAATTTTCTCCTTTCTTTTCTCACCTACATCAAGATTTCTTTGATTCAGCCCTTGCTCATAAGCAATGAGTGAGCCAAGTAAGTTATCAATCGAATATGTGTTAAAATCCTTAGATTCAGTGATTGCACTGATTTTAGCATCAAAAGACGAAGGAAAGCATCTCAAAATCTTGTTAACTTTTTCATAATTTAAAAGTTCTCTTCCTAAGGAATGCAAAGAAATTACAATTTGAGTAAACCTTGTATACATATCATAAATTGATTCAGAAGTTTTCATAAGAAAAAGTTCTTAGTTATGTAAGAGAATATTCAAATGAGATTGTTTCACTTCATTGATTCCATCATAAGTAATGCACAACCTATCCCAAATTTTTTTACCTGTAGAGAAAGTAGAGACACGCATGTAAATCTCAGATTTTAAAGTACAGAAAAAACAATTCAAACACTTCGCATTTAATTGAGCTAAATCTCTTTCATCAAAAGTCCATTCAGTAAAAGAGACTTCAATTTTAATTCCATTAATTTCACGAGAAAGTGGAGAATATCCTTCTTTAATAAGCATCCACATGCGATAGTCAGTTGATTGCAGAAAAATAGACATGCGAGTTTTCCAAAAATCAAAATGAAGGTTATCAAATAATGGAGGTCATGTTATAAAATATCCTTCTATTGTATTACGATTCCCAAAGTTAGCCATGGATCAAAATTCAAAAAGTTTTTAAACTCAGTTTTTATGAATCCCGCTCTAATTTTACTTGAGAGTTCATTAGGGATGTTAGGCCCTATGAACTACTCCCGAGGCTAACCAAGAGGAGGGTGAATTGGTATTTTAAAAAATTCTTTAAACACAAGAACAAATTTCACAAACCAAAGTCACCACAGAAAAGCAAGTGCAGAAAATTAAAGTGCGGAAGAAATAAAAGGAACACAAGGGTTTATAGTGGTTCAGTCAACTTGACCTACGTTCACTCCCCGGAGGTCCCCCTGAGTATTGCACTACCAACGTGACTCTACTTTAGCCCCCACAGTTAGGCGGAGAAGACCTTACAAAAACCACCTTTTTGCCACCCTCTACAAGGAAGATAACCCCACTCCTTTTGCTTCCTCCGGAAGCAGGCAGAGAACCTCGATCAATTGCTGAAGCTTACCTCTCCCAACCCTTCCAAGGACAAAAGACTCTAGTGAAAGAAGAAGTGGAACAATGCTTGGAGCAACCCTTATAAACTCCCTCACAAGCTCCGCCTCACAAGATCCTCTCTCTCTCTCCCTCTCTTTCTCCTTTAGGTTTTCTCAAGTCAAGATAGTAGCCAAGGATGTTCAAAAATGTTGAATAATAGCTCTTAAAAAGAAGAGCTTCAAAGGAGCTAAATAATTGCAAGTTGTCGACTTTATCATCCAGGACGATCATCACATCGTCCTGCACGATCAGTTCAAAACATAAATAATTGGTCAGAACATCACCCTTAAAATGATCTGAATGATTCAAAATTGGCTTGATCATTTCGGCTGATCTAACAATCGTCCTGGACGATCCGTTTAAATTAGAGAAAAATTGTCCAAAGCATCCCCCTGAATTCGAACTGTTCGATCCTGATCGCCAGAACATCGCCCTGAATTTATGCTAGCTGATATTTATCATCCAGAAGTAACTAAAGGTTTTTGAATAGATCTTGCTGGCCGATACTGAGATCATCCAGGACGATGTGATCATATCAATCATCCTTAATTGCTTCCTTGATTGCTGGATCAATTTAGGCATAATTGTGCCATATCGTCTAGGGCGATCTCACGACCATCCTGGCCAATTTCCAAAAATACAGAATACCTAAATTTATCTTGGCAGCTATTTCTTTCTATTTATCGTCCTGGCCGATACAAGTATCATCTAGGCCGATCGGCTAATGACGGCTGCCTTAATTAATGAATCCTGATTAGAGTTTCTATTTTGAACTCGATCGTCCAGGCTGATATAAATATTGTCCGAGATGATGTGAGTAAAAATAGAAATTCTAAATCTCTCAAGTGTGTGTGTGTAGGGTTTCTTAATATCAGTCACTTCAAACATTTACAATTAACTCAAGAAAGGGAAAAAAGAAAATTACTGGCTGACTCAACCCTAATCTACCCAGTCTTGAGCTGGTTCCGATTTCCGTTCGATCTTTAAATCCTGAAAATGTCAGTAGTAAAAAGGCAGTCGAAAAGAAGAAAGAGTGTTTGCTAATCATCAAAATATAATCCATGAAATCGAATTTGCAACACTAAGGAAATTGCCAATTTAGCTATCCTTCATTTTCAAAACCATCGCAATAAAACTTTTAATCCGATTCATATTAATGATCTTTCCTTTATTCCTAATCTCATTTCCCAAAATGACAATATTAATCTCACTAAAACTCCTTCTTTTGAGGATGTGAAAGATATGTTATTTAGAATGAATAGTGATTCGGTGGCTGGCCCTAATGGCTTTACTACTCAGTTTTTTAAAAAAACTTGGCATATTATTAATAATGATATTTTTGCTACCATTCTGGATTTTTTTTGTGGGTAATTCTAATCCTAAGTTTTTATGTCTACCTCTATTCTGCTTATTCCTAAAAACAATTTTGTTAACACTTGGAACGATTTTAGACCTATTAGTCTTTGCAATTTTTTTAATAAGTTGATTTCTAAAATTCTTATGAATCATCTTACGTTTATTCTACCCAGAATTATCTCTACCTCTCATATGAGTTTTGAGAAAGGAAAGGTTATTATGGATAATATTTTGTTAGCTCAAAATCTCTGTCAAGATTTAGATGTCAGAGTGAGAGGTGGTAACTTTATTCTTAAACTTGATATTTCTAAAGCTTATGATAATGTTGACTGGTCCTTTATTTATCATATTTTAGGGTGCTTTGGCTTTAACTCTATGTTTATTAACCTTATTAAGAACTATATTGAAGGTGTTTATTTTTCTATAATTTTGAATGGGTCAACTAATGGTTTTTTAAAATCTTCCCATGGTTTAAGGCAAGGAGATCCCATATCTCCTGCACTATTTATAATTGCTGCTAAATTTTTATCAAGAGGCCTTACCAATATTTTTGAGAATAATCCTAGTCTTTACTTTATAACTTTGGGTGGTTTTCCCATTTTCACTTATGTTTTGCAGATGATTTTATTATTTTTACCAATGCTTCTACTAATAGAATTTTAAAAGTTATGGATTTTTTTAATCAATTTGAGGAGAATAGTGGTTTATCTTTTAGCAAAAATGAAAGTTATTTTATTACTTCTATGAGCATTGCTAACGATAGTATTTCATCCCTCAAAGATTTTACTGGTTTTAATCATTGTCTTTTAGCCATTAAATATCTTGGTGTTCCTCTTTATAAGGGAAGGAGGAAAACCTTTCTCTTTGATGATCTAATTGATAGTGTTCAAAATAAATTGTTATCTTAGAACTCTAATTTTCTTTGCTTTGGTGGTAGAATTACTCTTATCAAAAGTGTTTTGTGTTCCCTTCCAGTTTATAGCTTTCAAACTATTCTTCCCACTAAAGTTGTTTGTAATAGGGTGCAAAAACTTATTAATAATTTTTTTTTTTGTAAAGGTTCTTCTATTAGTTCAAAAATTCTTTTGGCTTCTTGGGATAAAAGTTGTGGTGTTCTTACTGATGGGGGCCTTGGGTGTAAGAATATGAATGATCTGGCTTTGTCCTTTTCTTTTATACTTTGGTATAATTTTTGTGCTAAAGCGAGCCTTTGGGCTAATTTTATGTATGTTAAGTATTGTGTTGGCAAGCATCTTACTACTTGTTATTTCAAGTAGGGTGATTCTAGATTGTGGTAGAGACTTTGTAAGGTTAAATGGGAGATGGAGCCATACATTTCTTGTGGCCTTGGTGAAGGTAAAGCTTTCTTTTGGCAAGATTGTTGGTTAGGTAAACAATCTCTTGGTTCTATCTTGAACTCTTCTTCTATTTCTTTGGTTAAGGTTAATTATTTATTTATTAATAACTACTGGGATTATGAGAAGCTATTTAATGTTCTGCCTAATTTTATATTCATCAAATCTTTAGCCTGTCTTTCAATATGGATTCTAAGGACAAGATCTTATGTGATTTATCTATTGATGGTGGCTTTCATTTAAAGCAAGCTTGGCATACTTTTTAGAACTCAAATAAATACTGATAACATTTTTTCATTAATTTGGCATTTGAGCATTCCTACTACTATCTCTATTTTTATTTGTAGGGTTCTCCTTAGATTTCTTCTTACTGATGATAACCTTATCAAAAAATGTTTTATGTTACCTTCCAAGTGTCAATGTTGCGACCATAATGAAAATATGCAACATGTTTTGATTTCTGGTCCGGTTGCTATCAAAACATGGGTTTGCTTTGATGATTTGCTTCAATTAAATTATTTTAATATTTATCTGTCTCTTAATTCTTTTCTTATGGCTTGGTTCATCAATACTAAAGGTCATATCCGTAATTTTATTCCCTCTCTTATCCTCTGATTCTTGTGGTTAGAAAGAAATAATGCTCTCTTCAATGTTACTCGGATAGATCATCAGTGGATTATTCAAAGGGTTAAAGACTAAATTTTATCTCTTTGTGCTATTAAGTTGCTCTCCTTGAAGAATTTTAAAAATTTCCTTTTTTGGGCAATGTGTTAGGCCTCAAGTTGGATGGTTTGACCATTACTTCCCAGGATAACATTATCTATTGGCATAAACCTCCTATGATTTTTTTTAATTGAATGTTACGAGTACTAGCAATGACTATTTGGTTGGATGTGGTGGTGCTATCAAGGATAAAATGGTAAGCTGGTTGTGGCTTTTGTTGGACCTATTCATATTGATAATTATGTTGATGTGATCACTTTGGCCATTTTGTATGGCGTTAAGGATTGCATCTCTCTGAATCTTTTTAACATTATTATGGAGCTGAATTCTGATTTTGATTTTAATTTCATGAATTATGTAGAGGATAGGTGTTGTTCTCCTAACCTATTTTATCATAGTAGAGATAAAAATCTCTTGGTTTTTTTAAACTTCTCTTTTCAACATATTTGCAAGGAGGGTAATGCTTGTTGTGCCTCGTAGATTTCTAATTGGGGTTGTTATCTTGTGGATTTTTTTTACTATAGTGATGTCAATATTCCTGTTGTGCTTAAAGGTTTACTTCGGCTAGATGAGCTTGGTCTTCCCTATGTTAAAATTTAATTGATTATTTTGGTTGTGTTTTCTTTAGCTGCACCGGGCTGTTGTAATCCTTTTTCATTTCCTAGTGATTCTAGATTCTTTGTTGGTTATTGCTGTAGGGTTTTGGTTTTGGTCTAGGTTTGATTACTAGGAGTTCTCTCTCTGGCTTCAGACTTTCAGCGGGAATCTTGTTTATCTCTGGATTTGTTTTCTTGGGTGGACGCTTCTTTTCTTTTATTGTGACTTGTGGTTGGTCCTTCCTGGAAATTGTTTTGGCTCTTGTTGCCTATGGAGTTGTTTCCTTGCTGAGCACTGCTTTGTGTAGGTTTTAGTTTTTTTGTTCGCATCTCTCGATGATATTCATGTGAACTACTATTTTGGTGGATATTTACTTGATCTGTGACTACAATTGTGATGTTACTGATGGTATTTCCCATTGGGGGTCTTGTTCCCTCGGGTTGCTCTAGGGTTATTTGGATGCATTTCTGGGTTGTTTTATTGGTTTAGCTGGATCGTTGGCTTGGATTTTTTTTTTTCAGGGGCTGGCATGGCTTCGGGTTGTCTTCTGTGTCAATTAATAGTAAGGATTTTTATATTATTCTAGATGTTGTGCGCCTTTGTCTGGGTGACATTTGGTAGTGTTATTTGGGTTTTTGTGATCAGGCCTTATATAGGTCTACTTATTAGCTGGGTATTTGGCTTAATCTGGATTTGGTGTGTTGTGGTTTTGCTCGGGGTGTTAAGCCTTACTGTTCGGGTTAATTGTTATGCTGGAAGGTTTTAGCTTCTGAGGTTTGGATTGAGTGGCTTGAGGATTACCTATATGAGGCTTTTTGTATTAATCTTATCATGAGCTATATTAATCTTTATCCCCATTTTTGTTTTCAGTGCTGCTTGGCCTTTCATCATGTTTGAATAAATGGCTTATATTATATTCTCCTATTTTCTGGCTTTAATTTTTTTAACTTTTCTTTGGTTAACTATAAAATTTTGTGTTACTTCTTTTTTTTTTTTTGTAGCCCTTTTGTTTTGCAGGTGTTGATGATTAAGGCTGACATCAACATGTTTTGTAGAAAGATCAAGCTTTCATTCTTGTACTTTATCTTTCTTTTTTGGATGCTTTTCTGTAGCACCTATAGTATGTTACTAAGGCTTTTTGTACTTTTCATTAGTAGAGACTTTTGGCTCTTAGGATTTTCTTTTTTCTTTTCTTTTGTAGCTCGTTGGAGCATTAGTGAGCTGATCATCTCCTCTAAGGACATTGTAATCTTTCTTATATTAATGTGTTGGCCCCTCCTTGGGTTTTTGCAAAAAAAAAAGAGGGAATTAAATGGGTTAAATACAACTGCAAGTAATACTTCACATTGTACACTTCTTCCAAATGATTACAAAAAAATTTCTATGTTAAATTACATAAAAGAAAATTGAGATAAATTAATTAGAACCCATGAAGGTACTACTGAGGTTAGAGATTCTCGCATAGATAGACTTTTTCATGAATATGAATATAAAGTATTTTGTACGTCTCCTTTTGAGTCTATTTCTAATATGTAGAAAAAAATTATGAAAATAATTAAGACATTTCATTCTTAGAGATGATTTTAATTTGAATTTGCATTAAATCTACAAATGATGATGCTTGGTCATGGAATAGAAGGTTATGTTGTGCCAATATCCACACTTTAAATAAAATTTTTAAACGTGATTTTGTAGATAGTTTAACAAAAAAAAATTATTTTATGTGTGATGCATCCATTCATGATAAACATGTAAAAGTTTATTCAAGAGAAAATATAATTTATGTTAGTAGACCTTTAGAATTATTACACATAGACTTATTTTGGCTAATTAATATTGTTGCAAATCTGGATCCAAATACTATTATTTTAATGATAACAAACATTATTGTTTCCTTACCACAACTATTATTGCATTTCTATTATATTTGCCCTACTTACTAACCTTTCAATTCCACAACGATCACTTGCAATACAAACCAGCTCAAGATCAGATAGATTAGGGCTGAGTCTACTTGTAATTTTATTTTAATTTATTTTTAACATTTCTTGACTCAAATCTTTAATAAGGTGGATCCCAAGCAAAGTAACCTTTCACACACAAACTCACGGGGAGAAATAAGGTGAGTTAGAGTTTTTTTTTTCTTTTTGATCTAATTATACAGAATAATTTCAAATCATACTAGACATTTGGTTAAAAATAGAAACCCTAATTAGGGCACCCATGCTAATTACAAATGATTAAACTAATCATACTGGATAATATATATCATCTAGGATAATCAATTTAGATGTTGAAAAAGGAAGCAAATTATAATTTAGGTAATACTTTAATTTTTAAATTTTGTATTAATCGCATAGGATGAAGCACATCATCATGGATGATTGTGGATAATCATGCCAAAATTAATCCCATAATAAGTAGAATAATTATGGTAAAACTTAATTTGATATGATCATATAGGATAATCGATGATGATCATCTTGGATGATTAAGAACATTTTTGGTATGATAAGGCATTGCCACCTATTATACCATATAAATACTATAATTCTTTAACTTATTGTTGTGATTTTTTTTTCATGGATTATGTTTTTGATGATAGCAAACACTCTTATTTTTCTATGTCTGCCTTGCCAACTACCATTTCAGGTCCACAAGATCAGACTGCAATTGGAACCAACTCAAGATTGGGTAGACTAAGTCCGAGTCACTTTGTACACTTTTCCTTTTCTTGAGTCTATTATAAAAGATGTGGCTCCTAATGCTAAGTAATCTTGTATACACACACCTTGGAAGAATTTCTGACTGTTTCTTAGAGTTTATTATTTTTGGCAACATCGGCCAGGCCGATATTTATATCGGCCTATAAAATTAGTTCAAAAATAGAAACCCTAATCAGGGCATCATGGTTAAGGCAGCCGTCATTAAGCAGATCAGCCTGGACGATATTATATCGGACGGGATGATAGGCTCAAATCAGAAAGAATCAATCGCCATGATTTATTTAGGTATTTTTTATTTTAGGACATTATCCAGGATGATATCCTATCGACCTGGATGATGCAGCATAATTAAGCATAAATTAATTTGATAATTAAGGAAAGTAATTAAGGATGATTGAATGATCAAATCAGCCGGGCTGATCTCAGGATCGGCCAGGACAATTATGCGGACGATTGACATTGGCCTACTTCTATTCAGGGCGATGTTCAGGACAATTTTCATTAGATTTGAACTAATTGGCTAGATGATTTTCTATCATCCTGGATAATGTGACCAAAATTACTCTAATCGTCCCAAACCGACCGGGCTGATTGAGCAAAATTTATGTTGATCGGCCAGGCCGATATCCCTATCGGCCTAGACAATAAAGTAGGTTTGTATTAAATAAGAGCTATTCCAAAGATCTTCTATTTAAGATCTATTGATCTACCTTAGAGAAAATATTTTGCTGATGTCTTGATCAGAGAAAGCCTAGAGGAGAGGGAGAGAGAGGATTTTGTGAGGGGGAGCTTGTGAGGGAGTTTCATATGGATTGCTCCAAGCATTATTCCACTTCTTCTTATTCTACTAAAGTCTCTTATCCCTGGAGGGTTGAGAGAGATCTTCTTCAGCAATCGATCAAGGTTCTCTGCCTACTTCAGGAGGAAGCAAAAGGAGTTGGGTTCTCTGCCTCGCTAGGGTTAACGGAATGAAGTTTTTGTGAGGGCTTCTCTGCCTTGCTGTTGGAGAAAAATGAGAGTCACAGTGTTTAGTGCAATACCCGGAGGGTGCCTCTGGGGAGTGGACGTAGGTCGAGTTGACATAACCACTATAAATTTCTGTGTTCTTTTCTTATTAATCTTTCGCATTTATTTCTTTTGTACTTTGATTTTCATTGTGGTGATTTTGGGTTTGTGATTATGTTTTGATTCAAAAAAATTTTTAAAATACAATTCACCCCCCCCCCCCCCCCCCTCTCTTGGTTAGCCTTGGGCTAGTTCATAAGGGCTTAACATCCCTAATAAACTTTCAAGTGGTATCAGAGTGGGATTCATAAAATTAAGTTTGAAAACTTTTTGAGTTTTTTTATCTATGACTAACTCTAGTAATCGTAATACTGCGGAAGGGTATTCTATTACCCGACCACCTTTGTTTGACAATATTCCTTTTGATTTTTGGAAAACTCGCATATCTACGTTTCTACAATCAATTGACTATTGCATTTGGATGCTTGTTAAGGATGGTTATACACCTCCGACTGGTAAACATAATGATGTTATTGTTCCTCTTCCTTTTACTGATTGGACTCATGATGATAGGGATTTAGCACAACTTAATGCAAAGTGTTTAAACTATTTTTTCTATGCTTTAAAATCTGAAGATTACATGCGTATTTCAACTTACACTACTGGTAAAGAGATTTGGAAAAAATTGAGAATTACTTATGAAGGAACTAATGAAGTTAAGCAATATCGATTGAATATTTTGTTGCATGATTACGAATTTTTTTGTATGAAATCTTCTGAATCAATTTCTAAAATGTATACAAGGTTTACTCAAATTGTAACTTCTTTGCATGCCTTAGGAAGAGAACTCACTAACTATGAAAAGGTGAATAAAATTTTGAGATGCATGCCTTGCTCTTTTGATGCTAAAATCACTGCAATTACTGAATCTAAAGATTTGAATACTTATTCAATTGATAACTTACTTGGGTGAATCAAAGAAATCTTGATACAGGTGGGAAAAAAAAAGAGAAAACTGTGGCATTGTGAAGGCCAATAACACGGACACTAAATCTTTCGGGTATGAAAGTAGTTATGTTGCCTTAATCACAAGGCAATTTAAAATCTTTCTAAGGAAGAAGCAAAAGAACCATCAAAAGTGGAATAAAGGTAAGGGAAACAAAAATTCTAAGAGTTCTAATGATGTGATTTATTTTGAATGCAGGAAGCCAGGACATATTAAAGCTGATTGAGCTACACTTAAGTCTCACCCAAGCAAGGAAAAGGGTGAGGAGAAACACAAGTTAAAGAAGGACAAGAAGATATTCCAAAAGGCGTTCTGAGTGGATTCTGCATCAGATTCCCCTAAGACTGAACCTTAAGAGGAGACAACAAACTTGTGCTTAATGGCAGATGATAATCTTGGTCATGGTAACAAAGAAGAGGTATGTGAACAACTTATGAGTAGCTACTTTAAGTTTCAGAATAAATTCATGCATCATACAAGAAGTTTAAGAAAACTCATGCCAACTTGAAATTGGAATTTTTAAGTTTATAAAAAGAGAATGAAATTCTTCTTAAAGATCATTCTACAATTGATAGAAATCACATGTCTTTACTTGATGAGTTTGATGCATTAAACAAAAAGCATGCTGAATAATCTGATGCACGTGATTCCTTAAAATCATCTCATGCTGAGTTAGAAAATGAGTTTAAAAAGTTAGAAAATCTAAAAACTTTTGAAAATAAAAAACCATCATTGCTTGCATCAGATAAAAAGAAGCATCACCACATGAATAAATTAGTGCATCCTTTTCCTGGAGTTAGATGTTTTTTATGTGGAATGATAGGACACATAGCACACACTTGCACCATTCACTGTAGCTCACATTAGGTATGGAGACCCAAGTTACATAATTCACAACATGTATTGCATTCTACTTTCCATAAGAAGGATCCCAAACATGTTTAGGTTCTTAAATTTGACATTTGATAATTTTATAGGCAAGCTCTCATAAAAGGCCTCATGAGAGCATGTGGTACCTGGACAGCAGATGCTCTCAACATATGACTGGCGATGCCAATAAATTCATTTTGCTGGAGACCAGGACAGCCAGGTTACTCTTGGAGAAAACACCACCATGAAGATGGTAAGCTCAGGTATAATTGAAAATTCTAAGAATCTTCTTATTGAAAATGTTTTGCTTGTAGATGGACTGAAACACAACATGCTCAACATCAGTCAGCTTTGCGATAAGGGCTTCATCATAATTTTTTTGGCAAATTCATGTATTACCAACTTAAATAATAACACTATTTTGCAGGGAAAGCGGATCAACAACATTTACATGCTTGATTTAAATAATATTGAATGTGCTGCTTCATTTTTCTTAAAAATTGTTATTGATGGTCCATGATTGTGGCACAGGATATTATGTCATGCCAGTATGAAAACTCTTAGAAAAGTGACCCAGAAAGACTTAGTTAGAGATGTCCCCAAGCTTAAGTTTTTAAAGACCACCATTGTGATGCCTGCCAATTCGGAAAGTAAGTCCACTCCACTTTTCACTCCATTAAGGACATTAACACCTCTAGACCTTTAGAAATCCTTCACATGAATTTGTTTGGACCCATTAGCAATGCCAGCTTAGTAGGAAAAGTCTATGATTTTGTGATTGTTGATGACTACTCGAGGTTCACTTGGACTAGATTTCTGTCACACAAGAATGAGTCTTTTGATGAGTTTAGAACCTTCTTCACTTGGATCCAAAAAAAGCTAGGTTCTGATATTTTGACCATCCATAGCGACCATGGAAAAAAATTTTAAAATAAAATATTTGGAGACTTTTGTGAGGATAAGGGGATTAGCCACAACTTCTCAGCTCCTAGGACCCCTCAACAGAACGGGGTAGTTGAAAGGAAGAACTAGACCTTAGTGGAAGTCGTTTGAGCCATGTTTGTTGAGTATTCACTTCCAAAATAATTTTGGGCTGAAGCGGTTAACACAGCTTGTTATGTGTTGAATAGGGTGAATGTTAGAGCCAAATTAGATAAGACACCCTATGAGATCCTTAAGGGTGGAACACCAAATCTTTCTCACCTTCATATCTTTGGTTGTAAGGTTTTCATTCACAATAATGGGAAGTCTCACTTAGAAAAATTTGACCCAAAATCTGATGAAGTGTTCTTAGGATATTCTAATGTTTGGAAGTCTTTTAGGGTGTTTAATAAACAGACAATGATGGTGGAGGCGACTACCCATATAATGTTTGATGAATCTAATCCTATGAAGCCTAGAGTTGAGGATGATGATGTTGGAGAGATTACCACTGGAGTAGAAAATTTGGAGAAGAGGGTAGATCCCCAAAACACTAAAGGAGTAGGAGAGATTATCCAAGGAGTAGAAAATGAAGATATGGAGGAAAGAGTTGAACCTACACACACTTTGCCTAGAAATTAGAGATACTCTTTGAGTCACCCCAAAGAACTGATCTTAGGAGACCCTTTCGAAGGTATTAGAACTAGGCATGAACTTAGGAAGGAAGTGAACCACTCTGCCTTTATCTCAATGGCTGAACCCACCAATATCAATCAAGCCCTTTCTGATGAGTTTTGGATCTTAGCCATATAAGAGGAGTTGAACCAATTTGTTAGGAATGATGTTTGGGAGCTTATAGAAAGACCAAAGGGACAAAGTGTAGTTGGAACCAAATGGGTCTTTAAGAATAAGATGAATGATTATGGTGTGATGGTTAGGAATAAGGAAAGATTAGTGGCTAAGGGTACAAGCAAATAGAAGGGATAGATTTTGAGGAAGCATTTGCCCCTGTAGCTAGGCTAGAAGCTATAAGAGTGCTACTAGCCTTTTCCTGTTATAAGGGATTTAAGCTTTTACAAATGGATATTAAGAGTGCCTTTTTAAATGTTGTAATAAAAGAGGATGTGTTTGTAGAACAACCCCCAGGTTTTGAGAGTTCCCAATTTCCAAATCATGTTTTCAAATTAAAAAAGACCTCATATGGATTAAAGTAGGCACCCAAAGCTTGGTATGAGAGGCTTAGCACATTTTTACTAGAGAGGAGTTTGTTAAGAGGAGAGTAGACACCACCCTTTTTCGGAGGAAAGTAGAAGATGATTTACTCATTATTCAGATCTATGTCGATGATATACTTTTTGGATCTTCTGATAAAAGGCTATGTGATAATTTTTCTAAAATATTGAGTATGGAGTTTGAGATGAGTATGACGGCAGAGTTGTCCTATTTTTTTGGGTTTAGCATAAGATAATTGAATGATGGAACCTTTTTGAATTAATTAAAGTACATAAAGGACATCTTGAAAAAATATGAAATGGACAAAGCCAAGCCAATTAATACTCCCATGACCTCAGGTGTTCAATTGGACAATGACCCTAATGGAAAATCAATTGATCAAAAGAAGTACAGAGAGATGATTGGATCTTTACTTTACCTGACTGCTAGCATACCTGATATTATGTTTAGTGTCTGTCTTTGTCCTAAATTTTAAGCCGATCTTATGGAATCCCACCTGACTACTGTAAAGAGAATTCTTAGATACCTTTTAAGGACCCAAAACTTAGGAATCTGGTACCGCATGCATAGTATTTCTTTTGAGATTATTGGATAATCTGATATTGATTTTGCAGGATGTAAGGTGGATAGAAAAAGCACTTCAGGGACTTACCAATTCATAGGATAGTATTTAGTCTCCTGGTCTAGTAGAAAGCAAAACTCTGTTGCACTTTCCACTACTGAAGCTGAGTATATTGCTTTAGGAAGTTGTGTGGCCCAAGTCCTTTGGTTGAAATAGCAAGTTCTTGATTTAGGATTACCTGTATGCACAATTCCAATTCTTTGTGACAATACTAGTGCCATTTGCATTTTTAAGAATCCTATCCAACATTCAAGGACCAAGCACATAGACATAATACATCACTTTATTAGAGACCATGTGACCAAGGGAGACATTGAGCTACATCATATGGCAACTGAAAATCAACTGGCTGACATCTTTACTAAACCACTGGCCTTCGACACTTCTAATACTTTAAGGACCAGATTGGGTGTGATTGACATAAATACATGAACTTGATTCCTACTGATTTTTTATCTATTTTATGTTGTTTACTTTTTGTTGTTTTAGCTTTTTTTTCCTTGTTAATTTTACAACTTTTGTCTTGTTTTTTTTTTATTTAGAAATCATCGCTGAAATTGATATTTTATGCGTTATTTTTTTTATTTTGAAATTTTTTGAGTCAATGTTTTTACATCTCTTAATCTGTGAACTGGTGAAAACACCATTGAGTGTGTCTCTTTCTCTAACCTATTTTAGTGGTGTAATCTTCTTCTCTAAACAAAAATCTATTTCAAATTAATAAATTGTTTTTGAAACTGAGATCTTTTCAATCTTGCTATAGTAATCTATTTTATAAATATAATGTTCAAAGTCTTTATTTTACTTTCAGATTTTTGTAATCTTGACATTGAAATTATCATATGATTTTTTATTCTTCTTTGTGATTCATTCTTCCCTATATTAGAGAGTGAGTTTTTCTTCTCTAATATCTAGAAGATATAATCACAACGAAGAATATTTAAGAATTTTTTGAAAGAGATCTAGCTTGCATAAAAGTTAATAAAAAAAAGTGGTCAATGATGCCAAATATAAAAGATGCGCAATGACGCTAAGTTGAATATATATATATATATATATATATATATATATATATATATATATATATATATATATATATATATATATATATATATATATATATATATATATATATATATATATATATATATATATATATATATATATATATATATATATATATATATATATATATATATATATATATATATATATATACACAAAGTGTATAAAAAATCAAAAGATGCGCAAAGCGCCAATCAAACTGACAAGAGGCATAAAATGAGCCCACCAAAAGAAAGCTTCTTCTCCTTTTAAAATTTTTTAAATCTTAGAAGACTTCATGTCTCACTTGATATTTTTCAAAGACTTGATCTCGAATTTCTAATTATAACTAATTACTTTGATATTTATTATCTAAAATATTTTTCTAGAAACAAGTTTTGAATGGATCTCTTTCACTAAACTAATTGGCTTTTCTTATTTAGAATTTTTTTTTGTTTTCAAAAGATGGTATACCCTAAAGATGACTGAGTTAGGGTTAACAGGATCAGTTGTTCTAACTATTTTTTGGATTTTGACGATGTTAACTCAATGATCCTTACAAAAGTTTAAAATCAATCACATGGAGACTATGTCATATTCATGCCTTGATAAAAAAATCCTTTTTTTTTTGTTTATGACTTTTTTTTATCCTTTTTTTATCGTTTTACCAGTTTTCGTTTAGTTTGTTTCTGTTTTTTTGTTGATTAGTTTCTATTTTTTGTCTACTATTTAGTTTCAACATTTTTTTTTATCTCCTCCTTTTTGAGATGTCAAAAGGGGGAGTAAGATGTTTGTACTTGTACTGTTCTATTCTAATACTTGATGTTCTCTATGTTTGCACTGCTTCCAGTACACTATTGTCTTAACTACTTAGAATTATTCGTTGAGTGTTTGCATCATCAAAAAGGGGGAGATTGTTGTGAATCTATTTTTATGGATTATGGTTTTTATGATAACAAACACTCTTATTTCTCTAAGACTGTCTTGCCTACTAACATTTCAGTTCCACAAGATCATATGGTAATTTGAACCAGCTCAAGATTGAATAGACTAAGTCTGAGTCACTTTGTACACTTTTCCTTTTCTAGAGTCTGTTATAAAAGATGTGGCTCCTAATACTAAGTAACCTTGTACACACACACCTTAGGAGAATTTCTAACTGTTTCTTAGAGTTTACTATTTTTGGCAACATCGATCGGGCCGATATTTATATCGGCCAAGATGACCGATTCAAAATAGAAACCCTAATCAGGGCATCACGGTTAAGTCAGCCGTCATTAAGCAGATCGGCCTGGACGATATTGTATCAGCCATGACGATATTGTATCGACCAGGATTATAGGCTCAAATAAAAGATAATCAACCGCAAGGATCAATTTAGGTATTCTTTATTTTAAGACATCATCTAGGATGATATCCTATCATCCTGGATGATGCAGCACAATTATGCCTAAATTAATCTAGTAATTAAGGAAAGTAATTAAGCTGATTGAACGATCACATTGACCGGGCAAATCTCAGGATATGTTGGGATGATTGCATGGATGATTGACATCGACCTACTTCTATTCCGGGCGATGTTCAGGATGATTTTCCTCAGATTTGAACTAAATGGCCTGGATGATATTCTATCATTCCAGACGATGTGAGCAAAATGACTATAATCGTCCCAAACAGACTAGGCTGATTTAGCAAAGTCTATGTTGATCGGCCAGGACGATATGTCGATCAGCCTGAACAATAAAGTCAGTTTGTATAAAATAAGAGCTACTCCAAAGCTCTTCTATTTAAGATCTCTTGCTCTACCTTAAAAAAAAATCTTTTGCTACTATCTTGACCATAGAAAGCCTAGAGGAGAGGGAGAGAGAGAGAGAGGATTTTATGAGGGGAAGCTTATGAGGGAGTTTCACAAGGGTTTCTCCAAGCATTGTTCCACTTCTTCTTCTACTACTAGAGTCTATTATCCTTGGAGGGTTGAGAGAGGTCTTCTTCAGCAACCGATCAAGGTTCTCTGCCTGCTTCAGGAGGAAGCAAAAGGAGTTGGGTTCTCTACCTCACCAGGGTTGGCGAAAAGGCGTTTTTGTGAGGACTTCTCCACCTTGATGTGGGAGCAAAAGGAGAGTCACGGTGTTTAGTGCAATACCCGGAGGGTGCCTCCGAGGAGTGGACGTAGGTTGAGTTGACCGAACCACTATAAATTTCTGTGTTCTTTTCTTATTAATCTTCCTCATTTATTTCTTTTGCACTTTAATTTTCATTGTGGTGATTTTTAATTTGTTTGTGATTGTGTTTTGATTCAAAATAATTTTTAAAATATCAATTCACCCCCCCCCCCCCCTCTTGGTTAGCCTTCGGCTAGTTCATAAGGGCTTAACATCCCTAATGAACTTTCATTTATTATACAGGACAATAGACCCATATTATTCTAAATGATAAAGAAGTGTATGGGATAATAAGACATCGCCAGGAAGGATGATCAGATGAAGTTCACTAATTTTATATTAATCGTCTAGGATGATATTTAAATTTTTTGGGGTGATTAACCTATCTCTCTTGAACTAATCGTATAGGGTAGTGATATTCTTCCTGGAAGAAAGGGCAATTTTGTAATAATCATACAGGACAATTAATTGATTATCCTAGATGATCAATTGGATATAAGTAAAAATTAAGGCTTCTTTTAGAGGATCTTTTTTAAGCAATTATATTAACCCTTGTTTTAATCTTCTACTGTGGAGGAGATCCAAGAGAGAGCTTAGAGAAGGAAGATGGAGAGCTTGGGAGAGAGAGAGATCCTTGTGAGGGGGAGTTGTGAGGAATTCACAAAGGTTACTCTAAGCAAAGTGTTCATCATCTTCAAACAGCTATTCTAGTTCCTTGGTGTCTCTGAGGGAGATCTTCATCAACATCAGATCTAGAATCTCAACATTCATCAGGTGGGTGAAATAGGATTGCCAAGGTTATATACCTACTCCAAGTGGGAGTAAAAGGATATTTGGGTTCTTTGTCTACTCCAGGAGGGAGTAAAATGATTTAAGGTTCTCTGCATCATTGAGTCTGTGGAAATATTTTGCAAGAGCTTCTCCACCATGTTATGGGGGCAAAAGGAGAGTCACTTCTGAGTAGTGCAATACTTAAAGAGGGAGTCTCTAAGGAGTGGACGTAGGTCAAGTTGACCAAATCACTATAAATCTTGGTGTGTTCTTTCTATTTACTTTTTTGTATTTTAAATTTTGCATTTTTTAGTGATTTGATCTGTATTGGAAACATCAAATTTTGTGTTATTGCAAAAATAGTTCTACTTCCGCACCATGAAATTTCAACTCTTTATTTGATTAAGAATTTTTTAAAATAATAAATTCCGTGTTGGTTAGCTTCAGGACTAGTTCTTTAGGGTTTAAACAACCTCATGAATGTTCAAACACAACTAGCTGAGGTGGTAAAAATTATGGATTTGTTTTTGCAGATATTCATATATAATAAAAATAATGCATTGACGATTTTAAAAAATATGCTAAGTATATTTAAGGAGAACAAGGTTGTTTGATTCATATAATTCGAATAAATTATGGTGAAGAATTTAAAAATTAATCATTTGAAAACTTTTGTGAAGAAAATTGAATTAGACATAATTCTTTTAGCTCCTAATACTCCTCGACAAAATGTAGTTAAAAGAAAGAATTGTACATTGGTAGAATTAGCAACATAATTGTTCGATGGATATAAACTTCCAAACTATTTTTGGTTAGAAGTGTTGCAAATCTATTTTTCATGTCTTATGTTTTGATGATTGACAAACACTGCTTTTCTTGGACAGCTTGTTGCTTCTAACTTTTCAGGAATCGACGATCGGACAATCAAAAAGGAGCCAAGTTCAGGAATGCGTAGGTTTAGGGTTGAGTCAGTATGTACTTTTGTTTTTTACCTTTTGAGTCCTCTTGTAATAGTCAAAAAGACTGATGCTTTGTAACCCTTCACACACACACTTGAGAGAATTAGAAATTCTGTTTTTACTCATATCGGCCAGGACGATATCTTTGATCGGCCTGGACGATCAGCTTAAAACAGAAAGTCTAATTAAGGATTCTTGATTAAGGCAGCCAACGTTAACCGATCGTCCTGGACGATACGTGTATCGGCCAGGACGATAAGCTCAAAACAGAAAGAAGTAGCCGCCATAGACAAGTATGGTATAGCATATCTTTAAATTATCGGCCAGGACGATCCTCGGATCGGCCTGGACGATATTAACAAATTATACCATAATTGTTCAGGAAATCAAGGAAGTAATTAAGGATGATTGATACGATCATATCGGCCTGGACGATCGCAGGATCGGCCCGGACGATCTAGTCAAAAACCTTAAGTTACTTCAGGACGATCAATATCGGCCAGCCCATATTCAGGGCTATTGTCAGGACGATTTTCATCTGATTTGAACTGATCGGCCAGGACGATCGTGAGATCGGCCTGGACGATCAAGCTAATTTTCAATCATCCAATCTTACATCCAGGGCTATGCTCTGGCCGATCTTCATTGATTTGTACTGATCGGCCAGGCCGATGTCCATATCGGCCTGGACGATAAAGTCGGCAACTTGCAATTAATGAGCTCTTTTGAAGCTCTTCTATTTAAAGAACTCTTGTTCAACGTTTTTAAAGACCTTTGGCTGCTGCCTTGACCTGAGAAGACCTTGAGGAGAGAAAGAGAGAGAGAAGAGAGAGAGAGGATCTTGTGAGGGGGAGCTTGTGAGGGGTTTCACAAGGGTTGCTTCAAGGATCTCTCTGCGTCGTCTTCGTCTAGAGTTTCTCGTCCGTGGAAGGGTCGGTAGAGGTAAGGAGTTGTGCTTTTGGTTCTGGTTCTCTGCCAGCTTCAGGAGGAAGCAAAAGGAGATAGGTTCTCTGCCTTGCCGGGGTGGCAAAAAGGAGGTTCTTGTGAGGGTTTCTCCACCTAGCCATGGGGGCTAAAGGAGAGTCACTTTTTGTTTAGTGCAATACTTGGAGGGTGCCTCCAAGGAGTGGACGTAGGTCGAGTCGACCGAACCACTATAAATCTCTGTGTTTCTTTTCTTGCTTCCGCACGTTTAATTCCGCATTATTTTCGTGGTGTGATTTGGTTTATGTGACTTTATTTCTTTGTTTAAAAACGAAGTTTTTAAAATACCAATTCACCCCCCCCCCCCCCCCCTCTTGGTTTGTTTGGGACTAAGTTCATAGGGCTTAACATCCCCATCGAACTTTCAAGTGGTATCAGAGCTTGTTTCGAAAATTAAAGTTTAAAAACTTTTTGAATTTGATCCATGTCTAACTTTGGGAATCGCAACACTACGGAAGGGTATTCTATTACCCGACCTCCTCTGTTCGATAACCTACCTTTTGATTTCTGGAAAACTCGCATGTCAATTTTTTTACAATCTACTGATTATCGCATGTGGATGCTTATTCAAGAAGGTTATTCTCCACCTTCTCGTGAAATTAACGGTTTTAAAACTGAAGTTGCTTTTACCGAATGGACTTTTGATGAACGAGATTTAGCTCAATTGAATGCGAAATGTTTGAATTGCTTTTTCTGTGCTTTAAAATCTGAGGATTACATGCGTGTTTCAACTTGCAAAACTGGTAAAGAAATTTGGGATAAATTGTGCATTACTTATGAAGGCACTAATGAAGTTAAACAATCCCGTTTAAACATTCTCTTGCATGACTACGAACTTTTTCGTATGAAACCTCATGAATCAATTTCTGACATGTACACTAGGTTTACTCAGATTACTACCTCATTGCATGCACTAGGAAAAGAACTCTCGAACTATGAAAAAGTTAACAAGATTTTGAGATGCTTGCCTTCATCGTATGATGCAAAAATTACTGCAATTACTGAATCTAAAGATTTAAACACCTATTCTATTGATAACTTGCTTGGCTCACTCATTGCTTACGAGCAAGGGGTGAATCAAAGAAATCTTGATACAGGTGAGAAGAAAAAGGAGAAAACAATTGCATTGAAGGCACACAAATCGGATTCTGAATCTTCCGGGTCTGAAAGCGATGGAGTTGCCTTCATCACAAGGCAATTCAAAAGCTTTCTAAGGAAGAAACAAAAGCATCATCAAAGTTGGAGAAAAGGTAAGGATCATAAACATATTAAAGGATCTTCTGATGTTGTTTGTTTTGAATGCAGGAAACCTGGACATGTAAGAGCCGATTGTCCTACACTTCAAGATCATTCAAGCAAAGAAAAGGAAAAAGGTGAGAAGAAAGCTAAGTCTAGGAAAAAGAAAAAGAAAATCCAAAGAGGCTTCTGGGCAGAATCTGGTACTGATTCCTCTGAGACTGAACCAGAGGAAGAGACTACAAACTTGTGTTTCATGGGAGAAAATCAAAGTGATGAGGAAGAGGTATGTAAACCAACCTATGATGAATTGTTTGAAATATGTGAAAAAATCCATACATCATACAAAAAACTTAAGAAAACTCATGCTAGCCTAAAGTTAGAACATTCAAATCTACAAAAAGAGCATGAAGTTTTTCTCAAAGATCATGCAACGATTGATTCAAATCACATGGCTCTACTTGATGAATTTGATGAATTAAACAAGAAGCATTTGGAATTAATTGATAAAAGTAATGCATTAGAAGCTTCATACACCTCACTTAATGATGATCTTAAGAAATCTAAAGAGATTGAGAAAAAATTGAGGATTGAGAATGATGCATTAAAAAGAACTAACTTAAGAATTCAAAATGATTTGGATACATGTAAGAAAGCTAGGATGACACCAACTCTTAATCAAAGGCCAAAACCTAGGAAGAGGCATCTTTACTCAAATCATTTAAGAAAACCTTTTCCTGGAATCCAATATTTTTCTTGTGGCATGTTAGGACACATCTCACACACTTGCACAGTTCACCGCAGTACACATTGGGTATGGAGACCTAAGATGCATGATTCAATACATACCACATCTGCATTGCACTCTACATTTCCTAAGAAGGAGCCCAAATCTGTTTGGGTTCCTAAAACTGACTGTTGTTGAGTCTTGCAGGAGTGCTCTCACCAAAGACCTCGTGGGAGCATAGGATAACTGAACATAAGGAGGCTTGCAGCTCAATTGCTAAAATCCGTTGCTTTATCACTTGCTTGATATCTTTAGTTTTTGTGTGACTTTTATTTTTAGTTTTTGTGTTCACTTTTTGTTGTCTTTAGTTTACTTATTTTTTGCTTTTGCTTTGTTCACTTTGGACTTTATTATTTTTTTTTTGGCATTCCATATGATGAAACTTCTCAAGCTTTTAAAAATTGGAGTTTTTCTTTTGATAAGGTTTTAGCTTTTCTATATTGGTTAAAGAGAGTAAACTGGTGATGTTTTTCCCTCTTCTGACTTTGTTTAGTGGCATGATTTTTCTTTTATAAAACAAAAAGTCTAAACTCAGTTTAACCAATGGCTTTTTAAGATATCCTTCTAATCTTGCTACATTAAGTCATCTTATGCATAATAGTCAAAATGCTTTGATATCATTCAAGCTTTTTAAATATTACCATTGCAGTCATCACGTGATTTTGATTTTGTGTTGTGGATTGTTCTTCCCTATGTTAGAGAGAGAGCTCCTATTCTCTAATATTTGGAGGATATACTCACAACTAAGTATTTTTCTTTAAGGGTATATTAAAGAATTATTAGCTTGCAAGAGATAAAAAGGAAAGAGGCCAATGAAGCCAAATTGAAAAGAAAACTATATACACAAAAGTGTATGAAAAATCAAAAGATGCTCAAAGAGCCAATAAAAGTGAAAAGAGGCATAAAATTAGCCCACTAATTGCAAGCTATCATCTCTTTGGTAAAACTCTTAAAACTTAGAAAACTCATTAATTATGTGATACGTTCAAAGATTTGATTTCAAATTCCATGATTGAGAAAAACTATTTTGGTTTACTATTTATAAGATACTTTAGTAGTTAACAAGTCTTGATTGGATCTTCTTAAAACCTCTTGTGTTATTCCAAGTTAGGACTCTGTTGTTTTTAAGAGATTTTTGTACCCTGAAGAATGTCCGATCTAGGGTTAATGGAATCAGTTTTTCTACCTTCTTCTAATTGGATTTTGTTAAACCTCTTGATCTCCTAAAAACTTCAAAAATTTAAATTCAAGAAAAGAATTCTCATATGATGCCTTTCTAAAACAAAAAAAATAGAAAAATTAAAATCCAAAAAATATTCGGTGTTTGTTTTATTTTTTTTGTATCTTTGACTATCTTTTCTTTTGTTTTATTTTTGAGGGTCTTGATCATCACCATTCCTTTCTTGATTTCAATTTCAAGTCACATCGGCCTGGCCGATATTTCTATCGTCCTGGCCGATAGGACAAATTCTTTCCAAAATCCATCTGCTGACCTTTTACTGTGCTTAAAGAAAATCATCGTCCTGGACGATACATTATCGTCCTGGACGATTTGATCAAAACTCATGATGATAGTCCTGGCCGATAGTTTATTTGTCTGGCCGATGCATTCTATGTGCATCGTCCTGGCCGATACACTGGACCGTCCCGGACGATCCACGTGTCAGTACGTTTTTATCTTTAAATTTGGCCCCGGACGATCCATTATTGGACCATCGGCCGGGCCGATCCACTGTTCGTCCTGGACGATACACGTGGCAAGCATTTAAAACGTTTTAACTTCGGCCGGTACGATCAATTATTGTGCATCGTCCTGGACGATACACCTAATCGGCCCGGACGATCTGCTTTTTCAACGGTCGTCCGGACTGACTCCTCGGGCCGATAGCCTGTGTCTAATCGGCCTGGCCGATATCTGATCGGCCCGGACGATTGGACCGCCTTTTTGACCAATCGGCCTGTACGTAATTATTGACACATATCGGCCTGGACGATTCCGCGATCGGCCAGGACGATATGGACGTTTCTTTAAATTCAGGCCGATCCAGCCATGTTTTCTCACACCTCATCCTTTCTCCTTTGATTTTCTGCTTAAAGTTCTCTCATATGGCTGGTGGGAAGCGCGTCCGTCAGACCTCTGGAAGTTCCTCGAGGGCAAGGGTTGACCCTCGTTTCCGGGAAGCAGAAGATGAAGCTGATTATCATCGCTATAAAGAATGTGGAATTACTGTCTCCAGGATTATCAATCCGACCCACATTTCCTACCCGGTAATGGATCTCTTCGCACACACTTCCCTTTGTTTCATTCTGTCCCTTGTTTTTCCTTTCAATTCTGAGTTCCTGTTAGAATTCTTTGCAAACCTCCGTATAAACTCTACCTTCACAGCCCTGTCCTCCTATGTGAATCGACGCCCTGTCGAAATCACATATCAGGACTGTGTTGAACTTTTACAGCTATCCACCACCGGAGATAAGCTGCACCTTATTGCCCCTGACCCTGATTTTGACTGGTCCACGGTAAACCACTTTCTTCGCTAGACCAATGCCCGTTACCATGTTGGAGAGACTAGCTCTTTAGTCAGAGATGCTAGGACAATCCAACATGTCCTTCGCACCTCTGTCATTCCAAAAGCCGGCGACCGTGTCCACATTACCCCTCTACTTTCCCTCACTACCTTCTACATCATGGCACATAGGAAATTTAACACTGCAGATCTATTTTTTCGTTACATTGATCACCTAACAACAATTCGCAATCCAGGCCACAGAAGAAAGCCAAATCTAGCCTTAGGACATATCATAGCCTATGTTCTTGAAACCAAATACCAAATTCAATATCCCAATCCACCAGATTTCCCAACTCTCTTCTACTCAAACAATTCCTTCAGCACCCTGCACAGTACTCGTCTCCACCCGGATGAACCACGGGAGGCTAGAGAGGAGGAGGCTCCCGCTCCAGCTCCCTTTCCTGACCCTGTCCCTCTCCACCAACATTCACCGGTAGATCAGTTGATTGTGAGATTTGATCGTTGGGAGACCAGGTTTGATGCATATGTTGCTGCCCAAGAGCAGCAACACTCTGAGGACATCGCCCGCTACGAGCATCACCGCGCTGAGGACTTAGCTCGTTTTGACAGTTTTCTCACTCACCAGCAGCAGCAGCATGACCAGGACATCGCCTGGTTCAATGCTCAGTTTACTACCCTTGCCAGCTACTTTCAGCAGCCACCTCCACCTCCTCCATCTGATGATCAGGATCCCTCGTTCTTTTAGTTTGTGTTTTGAGTTATTGTTTCTTGTCTTTTTGTAGTAGTCTTTCGTGATGTTTGTTGTTCTTTTTTTTTTTTTTTTACTGTTTCTGGACTCTCTTTTTGTGATGACAAAAAGGGGGAGTAGGATAGGATGTGGTAAGAAAAAGTTAATGTTGTAACTTTGTTTTTCTAATGAATTTTTTTTTCCTACTTGTGTTTTGTCATCATCAAAAAGGGGGAGATTGTTGCAAATCTATTTTTCATGTCTTATGTTTTGATAATTGACAAACACTGCTTTTCTTGGACATCTTGTTGCTTCTAACTTTTCAGGAATCGACGATCAGACAATAAAAAAGGAGCCAAGTTCATGAATGCGTAGGTTTAGGGTTGAGTCAGTCTGTACTTTTGTTTTTTACCTTTTGAGTCCTCTTGTAATAGTCAAAAAGACTGATGCTTTGTAACCCTTCACACACACACTTGAGAGAATTAGAAATTCTATTTTTACTTATATCGGCCAGGACGATATCTTTGATCGGCCTGGACGATCAGCTTAAAACAGAAAGTCTAATTAAGGATTCTTTATTAAGGCAGCCAACATTAACCGATCGTCCTGGACGATACGTGTATCGGCCAGGACGATAAGCTCAAAACAGAAAGAAGTAGCCGCCATAGACAAGTATGGTATAGCATATCTTTAAATTATCGGCCAGGACGATCCTCGGATCGGCCTGGACGATATTAACAAATTATACCATAATTGTTCAGGAAATCAAGGAAGTAATTAAGGATGATTGATACGATCATATCGGCCTGGACGATCGCAGGATCGGCCCGGACGATCTAGTCAAAAACCTTAAGTTACTTCAGGACGATCAATATCGGCCAGCCCATATTCAGGGCTATTGTCAGGACGATTTTCGTCTGATTTGAACTGATCGGCCAGGACGATCGTGAGATCGGCCTGGACGATCAAGCTAATTTTCAATCATCCAATCTTACATCCAGGGCTATGCTCTGGCCGATCTTCATTGATTTGTACTGATCGGCCAGGCCGATGTCCATATCGGCCTGGACGATAAAGTCGGCAACTTGCAATTAATGAGCTCTTTTGAAGCTCTTCTATTTAAAGAACTCTTGTTCAACGTTTTTAAAGACCTTTGGCTGCTGCCTTGACCTGAGAAGACCTTGAGGAGAGAAAGAGAGAGAGAAGAGAGAGAGAGGATCTTGTGAGGGGGAGCTTGTGAGGGGTTTCACAAGGGTTGCTTCAAGGATCTCTCTGCGTCGTCTTCGTCTAGAGTTTCTCGTCCGTGGAAGGGTCGGTAGAGGTAAGGAGTTGTGCTTTTGGTTTTGGTTCTCTGCCAGCTTCAGGAGGAAGCAAAAGGAGATAGGTTCTCTGCCTTGCCGGGGTGGCAAAAAGGAGGTTCTTGTGAGGGTTTCTCCACCTAGCCGTGGGGGCTAAAGGAGAATCACTTTTTGTTTAGTGCAATACTTGGAGGGTGCCTCCAAGGAGTGGACGTAGGTCGAGTCGACCGAACCACTATAAATCTCTGTGTTTCTTTTCTTGCTTCCGCACGTTTAATTCCGCATTATTTTCGTGGTGTGATTTGGTTTATGTGACTTTATTTCTTTGTTTAAAAACGAAGTTTTTAAAATACCAATTCACCCCCCCCCCCCCCCCTCTTGGTTAGTTTGGGACTAAGTTCATAGGGCTTAACATCCCCATCGAACTTTCAAGAAGCAGTAAACACTACATGTTATGTTACAAATAAAGTTTATTTAATAATTATTCTTAAACTACCCCTTATGAAATATTTTTTGGAAAGTAACTTAAGATTAG
This sequence comes from Dendrobium huoshanense, assembly GCA_016618105.1. Classification (NCBI taxonomy): domain Eukaryota; kingdom Viridiplantae; phylum Streptophyta; class Magnoliopsida; order Asparagales; family Orchidaceae; genus Dendrobium; species Dendrobium huoshanense. The sequence continues at coordinate 34,672,268 of CM028347.1, forward strand.
TCATTTACATATTTTTGGATGTAAGTATTTTATTTCAATTATTTACAAAGATCTCTTAGTTAAATTTGATAGTAAATGTGATGATGGTATATTCCTAGGATATTCAATTTTTAAAAAATCTTTTAAAGTTTATAATAAGAGAAAATTAATTATTATAGAATCTGCTCATAAACTTAAAAAAAAAAACAAATAATTAATAAGAAATTATTTGAATCATTATAATAGTGAAAATATAAGAAAAAAATTGTAAGAAAAGGAGGATGATTCATTTTCTAAAGAATGGAGATATAATATAAATCACCCAAAAGAATTAATAATTGGTGATCCTTTTGAAGGTGTCAAGAATAGGAGAAACCATAGGTATGAGTTAGAACATTCTTCATTTCTATCAAAAACTAAACTTAAACATATATATGAAACTTTACAATATAATTTTTGGAAAATTTTTATGGAAGTGGAACATAAATTTTTTTTATAGATACGATGTTTCAGTGTTAGTATGAAGATCTCATGATCAAAATATAATTGGAACTATATGAGTCTATAAAAATAAGCTAGATGGCTCAGCAAGCATTATTAAAAATAAAGTTATATTTGTTACACAAGGGTTCACACAAATAGAATGAATAGACTTTGAAGAATCTTTTGCACATGTAGGAAGACTATAGACCACTAGATTACTCCTTGCCTTTGATTATTTCAAGGACATTAAACATTTTCAAATGGAAGTTAAAAGTGCATTTTTTTTAATGGGTATATTTATCAAAGTGTATTTATAGAATAACCATAAGATTTTGAAAGAATTAACTTTCCTAATCATGTGTATAAATTAAAAAAATCATTATATGACTTAAAATAGGATCCACATGCTTGGTATGATCCGTTAAGTAACATTTTAATTAAACATAATTTTAAAAAGGTAAGGTAGATATAATTCTTTTTATCAAAAATATTTGAGATGATTTAATTATTATATAGATTTATATTGATGATATATTATTTGGAAGTATAAATAAAGTTTGTGTGATGAGGTTTCCTCATTAATTTCAAAAGAATTTAAAATGAGTATAATGGGTGAACTTGCATTTTTCTTAGGAATTTAAGTAAAACAACTAAAGTCTTGCACATTCATATGTCAAACCAACTAAATAAATGAATTTTTTTTAAAACAATATTATAAAGAGACTTAAATGGAGTAAAACCAATATAACCCCATCAACTAGACTTGATTAATATGAATCAAGAAAACCAATATTTCAAAAGGTTTATAAGAGTATTATAAGTTCTATTTTGTATCTTATTACTAGCAGATCTGATATTATGTTTATTGTATGTTCGTGTGCAAGATTTCAAACTAATCTTAAGGAAACACACTTAATAGTAGTTAAGCGAATATTTCTTTATTTGATAGGAACTCATAAGTTAGGTTTATGGTATCCCAAAAATTTCTTATCATCTAATTTAGTTGCATATTATGATGTAGACAATATTGGTTATAAAGTTGATAGAATAAGTACATCTAGAACCTGTAAATTTTTTTAGTCATCACTTATTTCTTGGTCTTCTAGAAAATAAAATTTTGTTTATTTATCTTCAACAAAAGTAGAGTATACAGCTACAGGTAGTTATGTCTTATGGCTAAAGAAATAATTAAAAGATTTTTGGAATTAAGCTTAAAAATATTCCCACTAAATGTGATAATACAAGTGGTATTAGTTTAATAAAAAATCATATACAAAACTCATGAATTAAATATGTAGAGGTTAGACATCATTTTATTAGAAATTATGTTAATAAAGGTGATGTGGACATAAATTTTATAAACACAAATTGTCAAATCAATGATATTTTAATAAAATCATTAGCTAAAGATAGCATTGGTATGTTAAGATTTGTGCATGGGATGTTAAACCCTAATATTCAAATTTCATATATATATATATATATATATATATATATATATATATATATATATATATATATATATATATATGTGTGTGTGTGTGTGTGTGTGTGTGTGTGTGTGTGTGTGTGTGTTATTTATTTTTATGTTGTTAAAGGAGGAGAAGAATTATATGTTGGTCAAAATTCTTTTTACATGCATATATTTAGGGGGAGAATTATATTTTTAGCAAATTAGCATTAAATAATTTTTCTTAATACATATTTATATATATATATATATATATATATATATATATATATATATATATATATATATATATATATATATATATATATATATATATATATATATATATATATATATATATATATATATATATTAATGCTTAATAGTTGCGATAAAAGGTAAATTTGCATATTTATTATAATTATACCCAACATACATTTGTCATCATCCAAAAGAGGGAGATTATTGATATTGTCTACCTTATGACAGTTTCTAGAGATTTTGATGATAATAAAAAATGCTTGGATTATCTAATTTGTGTGCTAGTTTTTCAGGTGTAATGATTTGATCGATATGCATGATTATTACTCATATGGGATGTACATTATACAACTCAAGTTCAATAAAAATTTGAGTTGAAAGAACTTAAGATGAACTAAGATGAATAGCTTGAGGATTTTTTTATTAACACGGAGTATGTAAGAGGTCCATTGATATTTACTTGTATGGTTTGATTTGCTAACAATAAAAATATCTATTAAAATGATTTACATACTATTAATTAATGATAATAAGCTTGTTTAGAAATTTATAAGAATTCTTTGCAAATTAACATGCTTCATATTCAATGTTATCAAATATGAAAAGATAAGTAATTAGCAAAAATTAATTGTAATTAGCTTACATAGTAAACTTTTTTATTATGTATTCATTTTAGTAAAATTTGGTTCACATAAATTTTTTGATATATAATTAATTTTATCAAAATTACATCGTATTATTATATGAATATTTAACATATCTTTACATACAATAAAATATACAAAAAAAATTATTTTGTTGTATATGACATCATTTCGATATAAGCATGGCTTACTTTCTATTTAATTAGATTCCTTGGATTCATAGATAAAAATGAATATTTCACATTACCCACTATGAAGCTAAATTAAATTTATAATAAATATTGAATCATTTTCCTGTTTTAAAACTATATTATGGGTAGCCGTTTTTGCCTTATTTTGAAAGTATATGAAAAATTTTTACTTTTCAATGTGACTAGCCTTTTAATTGCCATTTAAAAGTTCCATTTATTTAATATAAATAAAATATTTATCAAATATTATATTATTAGTTTATAAATTAATATTATATTATTAATTTTATTCAAATTTAGCTTTACTTATCCTTTCCTTTTAAATACCCCTCCTCTTCTTGTGAGGGCTATTCAAAAGAGAAAACTCCAGCAATATTTTCATTCCTCTTTCCTTATTTATAAAGCTAAATCTTAAGAGGAGAAATTTAGATCTTCATTCAAAGAGTTCTTTTCATTTTTAAGATCAAATTCTTGGATGGAAAGCTTTAACACACTAAATCGTGTAACTTCACTTAGAGTTCTTGAATTTACTTTCTTTCTATAAAATTTACTTGAAAAAATTTATTATTTAATAAAATACTAGTTAAGAATGTTATATTAAGTTTTCTATGTTAAATATTTTAAATCCATTAAGATAACAAAACAAGCATTTTTTATTTTTGTTTATGTCATATAGATTTACATTTCAAATCAAATTCATTTTTAAAAGTATTATTTGATTTGAGGAGTTATAGTTTAAATATGTAAGAAATATATTTTTATTTAAAATATTATTCAAATAAATCTATCTTAAAGTGAGCAAATTTTATATTCTATTTTTAAGTAGTGAGCTGATTAAAATTAAATAATAAGATCATCTCAAATATTTTTGTCATTTTATTACAATATAATTTGAGCTTCTATTATTTATATCAAATTGTATTTTTCTTTTTTCTTGATCTAAACTACTTGGCTAGTGTAGGAGAGATTTTTTTTTTTTTTGAAGAAAGTGCCAATAGCATTAAGAAGAAAGAAATTACATTCTAATGAAGATAAGCTAAACCATCACATTCCTTTTTTAACAAAGACATACAAGACTGAAGAATATCGACACTATTAATGTCATCCCAAATAAAATCACTAAATATAGCATAGTTAGCAAGTTAGCACATAAACAACCTAACTTATTACATATATATATATATATATGCAGGGGTCTACGCGTTAATATAGGAAAAAAATACAAAGTCTTTAAAGGGACCTCAAGCCCACTAATACTTAAAAGAGCTACAAAATTCAAAGCAAAAAAACCTACGAGCTCAAGGTCCCTAATATGAAAAAATATAGAAATACCTAGATACATCCTATGGTGTGCAAGTAAGAGCACCCAAAAAGAAGGAAGACAGCAAAAAAAGCTTGGAATAACATCTTCTCATCAAAAATCCCATCAGCACGAATACCTGCAGTAATAAGATTTTACAAAAACAAATGACATCCACGAAAAAAATAGTACAAAGAGCAGTAATATCATGTAAGATGGTAATTCACCAAACTATGAATGAAATAGATTATAATATGTAAGAAGAAAATAAAACCATAAGACCCGACATCATCAGGGTAATAATCCCAACAAGCCTAATCCACTAATAAACCAGGCCCAAGAAAAACCAAAGTAGAAAATAACCACTTGGTGTGATTGAAATAACAAGGGATGAGAAGGAAAAAACCAAGAACCCACCAAATGATTATCCAACTAGGCTTCTATAAAAAGGCTCCAGGTATCACTCCAAGACAGGAGAGTACTAGAAACAACAGGAACTCACAGACCAATATCAACAATGTGAAAGTTCGTTAGGGATGTTAAGCCCTATAGAACTCGCCCAAGCTAACCAAGAGGGGGGGTGAATTGGTATTTTAAAATTTCTTTTCACAAAGAAGTAAAAATCTCATAAACCAAAATCACACCACATGAAAAAATAAGCACGGGAATTTAAGCAAGAAATAAGAACACAGAAATTTAAAGTGGTTCGGTCAACTCGACCTACATCCACCCCCCGGAGGCACACTCCGAGTATTGCACTACAATCGTGACTCTCCTTTAGCCCCCACAGCTAGGTGGAGAAGCCTTTACAAAGAACCTCTTTTTGCCACCCCGGCAAGGTAGAAAACCTATGTCCTTTTGCTACCTTCTGAAGCTGGCAGAGAACCACAATTAGATGCTAACTTCTTACCTCTACCGACCCTTCCACGGATGAGAAACTCTAGACGAAGAAGAAGCAGAGCGATCCTTGAAGTAACCCTTGTGAATCCCCTCACAAGCTCCCCCTCACGAGATCCTCTCTCTCTCCCTCTCTCTCTTTCTCTCCTCAAGGCCTTCTCAGGTCAAGGCAGCAGCAAAAGGTTGTTCAAAATGTTGAACAAGAGCTCTTAAATAGAAGAGCTTCAAAGGAGCTCATTAATTCCAAGTTGCCGACAATATCGTCCAGGCCGATCAGTATAAATATCAGAAGATCGGCCAGAGCATCACCCTGAATGCAAACTGGATGATTTAAAATTAGCTTTATCGTCTAGGCCAATCTCACGATCATCCCGGTCGATCAGTTCAAATCAAAGGAAATCGTCCAGAGCATCGCCCTGAATTTGAGCTAAACGATATTTATCGTCCAGAAGTGACTAAGGGTTTTGAATAGATCGTCCTGGTCGATCCTGCGATCGTCCAAGACGATATGATCGTATCAATCATCCTGAATTACTCCCTTGATTTTCTGATCAATTAAGGCATAATTTCTGAATATCATCCAGGCCGATCAATGATCATCTTGACCGATTATTAAAAAATACAAAATACCTTTATTGTCTATGGCGGCAACTTCTTTCTGTTTTGAGCTTATCGTCCTGGCCGATACACGTATCATCCAGGATGATCTGTTAATGACGGCTTTCTTAATTAAGAATCCTTGTTTAGATTTATGTTTTAAGCCCGATCGTCCAGGATGATGTAAATATCGGCCTGACCGATATGAGTAAAAATAGAAATTCTAAGTCACTCAAGTGTGTGTGTGTAGGGTTACTTAGCATCAGTCTCTTTGAACATTACAAATAGACTCAAGAAGAGAAAAAACAAAGTACAGACTGACTCAACCCTAAACCTTTGAAATCTTGAACTAGCTTTGTTTGTTCATCCGATCTTCGATTCCTGAAAAGTTAAAAGTAATAGGCAGTCCAAGAGAATCAATAGTATTTGTCAATCATCAAAAACATAAGTCATGAAAATAGATTTGCAACAAAATGAAATTGGGCTCCCAAAGATAAACAAGGGAAGACATCTCAGAATCACCAAAGAAAATCAGTCAGCACTAACAATATAAGACAGATTCATCCAAATAAATGCAATGGGATAAAAGGATAAAAAAACCTGACAATATCACAAAATTCATTGCAACTAAAGCCTCAAGAATTATAATAAGAAAAATTGATCCAAACATCCACAATCCACACAATACGGGGATCCAGCAGAAAGCAAACCACCATAATCTAAAAGAAGAATAGAAACCAAACTGGCAAAGAAAATAAAATATACTCAGGATAAACCAATGAAGGTTCCCCAAATAGCAGTAAATAACAAACAAGAACCAAGAAATAGAAACGCCAACCTAAAAATCCAAGTATAGTGAAATTACCAGGAGGAAACCTAAGCCATCTGAGAGGAGCAACTCTGCAATCACTAAGACATAACATAAGATAAACTAATTTGATCGAATCTTAAGAGGCTTTTAACCATAAAAGGTAGATTAGAAATTGAAAGCTCAGTCATGGCATTCAAACCACAACCCCATCTTGTAATCGACTGAGCACAAGCATTCCCCTCATCCAAAATAATAGAGAAAGAGCAGTTTAAATGACTCAATAAATTCCTGATGTCCCTCTTCATATTAAACAAAGCAGAGGTACAAACTTTATCCTCCCTAGAATTAAGGGAATGATAGCTAAAGTAAGAACCAATCTCCACCACAATATTTATGTAATTAAGATTGGAACAAAGACTTAAACCATGAAGAATAACAAAGGCAGTAACAAAATTATCATCACCATTAACAACAGGACCAGCAAAATTTAAAATATAATTAGCATTATGATCTCTTATAACACCACCACAGCCAACAATAGAGTCCATTCTAGCGCTATCAACATTCAACTTAATAAAGTTGGGAAGAGGCTTCTTCAAAGAAATACACCTAGTAACTTTATGGAAAATATCCACCTCCAAGTTAATACCAAAATCAGCCACAATAAAAAAATTGTTTTTAAAATTCTTAATAGAAAGTAAGTTACTTGAGTAAAGAGCCACAACTTTATCCTTAATATTTAAGATAATTCTCTAATAGTTTATAACCACCTCGTTGAAATGAGAATTATTTCTCTCCAACCATAAGAACCAAAGAATAAGAGAAGGAAACTCATTTCTGATATGGCCTTTAGAATTAACAAACCAACAGTTAAGCATAGAATTAATAGATCTCATAGCACTATAATAATTGAAATGAAAGATGTCATCAAAATAAGTTCGAACTTTTATAGCTAAAAGGCCAGAAATGAAAACATGAAGCATATTGTCCACATGGTAGCAACATTGGGATTTAGAAGGGAGGATAAAACCTCTTTTAACAAAATTCTCATCAGTAGAAATAAGCTTATGTAAAATTCATCAAATAAAAATAGAGACCATAGAAGGAATGCTTTTGTGCCATATCATATGAAAAATCTTGGAAGTCTCATACTTAGCTCTAAATGAATGTCAGACAAATTTTAATCCAAAACAACCATTTTTAGCAAAGCATAAAGCAACACGTCTTTTGAATTAGTTTCCGGTGGGATCTTTAAAATATGTTGAATAATAAAATCAGAAGAACACTATAAAATTTCTCCAAATCCTACCATTATTACTAAAAAAATAATTCAACTTCACAGTAGCATTTAAAATAGTACTAGTTAAAGAGTCAATCGAATGGCCACCCAACCAACGATCTTGCCAAAAGTAAATATTACCATAACCAACACCCATGCAATAGAGGGCTAAACAACCCATTTAATAGAGCAAAGATGCTGCCAGAGTTTAGAATTGTTGAAGCAACACATGGTGGGATGCCTTCCCCCTAATTCTTGGCCACCATAAAATTAGCCCAAATACTCATATTGGCATGAAGATTGTACCATAACTTGAAATAAAAAACATAGGCCAAATCATATATAGACTTACACCCTAAATCCTCTTCATTCAAAGTCCCATAATATGTATCCCAGGAAGACCAATGTATTTTAGAACTGCTACCCGTACCTTTCCAAAAAAAAATATTAAAAATTCTATTAACTCTATTACACATATTCTTAGTAGGAAGCAAAGTTTGAAAACTATAAACAAGAATAAAATAAATAATACTCTTGATAAGAATAGCCGACCACAAAAACTTAAGAAATTAGAATCTCAAGTAGAAAGTCTATTCTACGTCACTGTACTTAAATCATCAAAAATAAAGGATTTCTTTCTACCCTTATAAAGAGGCACGCCCAGATACTTTAAAGGTAAAAGACCATGGCTACAATTAGTTAAATTCTTGATAGCAACAACACGATCATATGAAACTTTCTTAGCAAAAATAAAACAACACTTATTCTTATAAGAGCCAAACCACTAATCAATTAAAAATGATTAAAGAAACATAAAAGTCTATTAATTTTATTCATAGAAGCATTCATAAAAATAATGAAATCATCAGTAAAATATAAGTGTGAAATTTTAAAGCCACCTAACATTCTGAAGTAGAGGCTAGGATACTTTTCAAAAAGATTATCAAGACCTCTAGACAGTGTTGCAAATCTGGATTCAAGAATTATAATTTTGATTATAGCAAACATTTGTAATACTTTTATTTTTCTATGACTGACTTGCCTACTAATAATTCAGATCCATAAGATCAAATTGCAAATCAAACCAGCTCAAGATTGGGTAGATTAGGACTGAGTCAGCTTGTTCAAGTGTCTTTTACCTTTTCTTGAGTCCATTGTAACAGTGTGGGTCTTTATGCTAAGTAGCCTTACACACACACACTTGGGAGAAAATTCAGACTATTTTAGAGTTTTCTATTTTCGATCATATCATTTGGGATGATTCTAAATCATCCTGAACGGTCCGTTAAAAATAGAAATCCTATTTACGATATTCTAGTTAAGGCAGCCGTAATTAAGTAAATTATCCTTGATGATATTATCATCAACCAGGATGATAGGCTTACATCAAAAAGAATCAGCCGCCACAACCTTTTAGGTATATTTTATTTTTATACATCATCCAGGACATTGTCTTGGATGATGCACTATAATTATGCATAAATTAAATTAGTAATTAAGGAAAGCAATTAGGGTTTGATTGCTTGATCATATCATCATGGATAATCGCAGGATCATTTGGGATAATCAATTAAACAAATGTTAGTTCTTCGTAGACAATCCATAATTGGCATTTAGACCTTTGTCTCCACCAAGTTGCAATTCTAGCCAGGTTTGCATTAAATTTCGCAACTTTGCTTCTTAGTAGCAATAGATCTCCCTGGCTCAAGCCTCCAGCAACAGCTTCTCTATTTTGGAACTCCAAAATTTTCTACTTAAGCACCTGATTCCTTATGTTCAACTCCTTCAACATATTTTTACTCCAATAAAAAAGGATCTTAAGTGACCTTTTTATTTTCCTCTAAAGAATATCATTAGCATTTCCATAGTCATTTTTCCTCCATGATTTGGTTATGATACCTTTAGCTGCTTCATACGAGCACCATATATTCTCAAACCTGAATTCTTTGTTGTAATTCCTTGGTTTATCTTCAAGCTGTAGAAGAACAGGATAATGGTCCGAAGATATTCTTGGGAGATGCTTGATAATTGCATTACGAAAATCCATGATAGCTTTAGAATTTAACCAAATTCTATCTAACCTTTCTCATATTCTAGCAAGGCCATCTTTGTTGTTACACCAAGTATAGTTGGGTCCATATAATCCAATGTCATGGTAGTCATTGTTGGTCATGAATTCCTTCATTTCTTGTGGGCCTTGGGAGAATACAAAACTTTTTCCCCCAATTTTCTCACTGATGTTAACAAGGAAATTAAAATTGCCTCCAACTAAACAAGGATCTTCACAATTCAAATGATCTTCAATCATTTCCTAAAGTTTCCTTCTTTCAAACAAGTTTTTGTTACCATAATTAATGCACACTTTAACTATCTTGCCTTTGGGAATAATAAGTTCACCAATAATACACTGTTTGGAAGTTACAGTTACCTTGAATGATGCAATTCTATGTTTCCATAGAACAAGGATGCCTCCTGACTTTCCAGACGCCACAACATGGTGGAAATCCCACTCACTCCCCACCATCCTTCTAACATCATTACAACCCAATTTTTTCATTTTTGTTTCTAACAAACCAATGAAAAAAAAACCATTTTCAACAATCATGTTTCTTAAGTAGTGGGAGGCAGACTTCTTTTTGCCTCCCCTACAATTCCATACTAACATTGAGGACATTTAAATAAGTTTCGGGTTTAAGGCCCTTGCCTTTACATCTCCTCCCTCACCTTTTCTTGTTCTATGTTTCCATTTTCGTTAAGTTGAGAAGCAAATTTAGCATGAATGGAGCCTACTTTAGAAACTACATAATGAAGAACACAACCACCTTTATTTTTTGGTTTATAAAGAACATCCCAAGCAATATAGTGAAGACTAAATTTTTCATCCTTCTTACACCAGATAAAACTTCTATACATTTTATTAATTTCTTATAGAATTTCCATAAGAAAAGGAGAATGCATAGCCATAAATATGTGAATAGAAAGAAAAATATATTTAACAAGAACCATTATCACTTCTAAAGAAATAAGTTTGTTAGACCAATCATTCAATTTATTTAATGCACTTTCACATAAATTCAGAAAGTCAAACACAACAAGCCTTCCCAAGGTAATATTGACTCCTAAATAATTAAACTTCTTGACAACTTTGAAATCAAACAAGAGAGAAATAGTCTTCGTCTTTTTCCTAGCAATAGATTTGCCAAAGAAAATGATAGATTTCTACTTACTAATAATTTGACCCGACTAGTCGTAGAAATTAGAAAGAATAATTTTAATTTTCTTTAAAATCTTATACTTCACTTCAGAAAAAAATAAGTATATCGTCCGCATATAGAACGTGAGAAATCCTAGAGGCATTAAAAGAAATTTTAATTCTAGGATTACCTCCTTTTTGAATAAATGCTTTTGTCAAAAGCTGGGAGCACATAATAAATAAATATAAAGAGGTAAAGGACACCCTTGCCTAAAGCTACTCCAAGCTATAATTCAATTAGAGTTATTTCCATTAACCAAAAAATAAAATTTAGAATCCACCATGCATTCCATAATAAGCTTTAACAACTTAAGAGGAAAATTAAAATACTATAGAACTTGCCTTAAAGAAGACCAATCCATGCTGTCATACGCCTGCTCCATATCAACCTTTAAAGCCACCAAACCTTTATTAGCTTTGGAAAATATGAACATGTCGAACAATTATTTAGCCAACAGAACATGGTCAGATAAAGACTGACCTTTGATGAAAGCCCCTTGTTCCTCTATAATGATTTTATGAATAACCTTCTCAAGTACAATTAGCAGCATTTTAACCAGCAATTTGTAAAGGGATGAACAAAGACTAATTGGCCAATAGTTAGAAGGAAGAGCCTGATTACTAACTTTAAGAATAAGAACAATAAGTGTTTCTTTCCAAGAAGGAAACATCTTACTAGATGAAAAAACTTAATAATGGTCTTCCAAACATCTTAACTAACGATTCTCCAATAAGATTGGATAAAAGAGTACATAATCCCATCAAAGCCAGGAGAAATATTACTCCTAAGGTTATCAACCACCCATTGAAGATTATCTTTCAAATAATTCTTGTTCTTTTTTTTTTTTTTTTGAGAAAATGCATAAATTGCATTAGAATTAAAAAGTAGATAGCCTAATACAGACTAGTAAAAAGAACTAAATGATCCTTTTTTTAACAATAAAAATGACTTTATTAAAATGAGATTTCATCATCTGTGAGAGTAACCACAGGTTTTGGCCATCCTTAAAGAATACACTTCCATTTCCTTCACTTATCCTTAAAGAAATTAAAGAATATGTCTTCAAATAACTTATGATCTTTAATAAAAATACCATTCCCATCTATAATTTACTTGATCCTATTAGAATTCCTTATAGCACTAACAAAAGAGTGGAAAAACTTAGTATTAGAATCTCCTTCTCCCAACCACTTAGCTTTGGTTCATTGTCTCCACCAAGTACTCAAATGAGCAAGTGAAGCATTTAATTCATAAATCTTTATCCTCAACAACCACAACCTTTCCTCTGATAATCAACATTTTAATTCCTCTAACTGTGGGTTTAAATCTCATTCTTCAAAGACTCTTTCAAAATAGAAAGGTTTTGGAGCATAGCTTCGCTCCAGAAAAATAATGCTCTTAAAGTCCTCCTAAACTTCATATGAATATGGACAGGATCACCACAAATTGTGCTATTCCATGTTTTATTAATAATTCCAAAGAAGCATGATAGGAAGCAAATACATTTCAAATCTTTTCCTCCTCTTCTGACAGAAATTTGAATTAAAAAGCTCCAAAATAATTGGATAGTTGTGATACGCCACTCTCGGAGGATGCATAATAGCAACAATATGAATGTCATTTAAGGCTTTGGAATTTACGAAGCATCGATTAAGCCACTCCAAAATATGAGCATTTCCACTTTTATTATTATACCAAGTAAATTTAGGACCCAAAAGATTCAAATCATTGTTACTTATAAACATCCTCATCTCCTTAGGCCCTTAAGAAAAAAAATAAACTTATCACCACTCTAATTTTCTATAGATAAAATACAGTTAAAATCCCCACAAATCATCAAAGGAGTATATTTGGAAGATAACAACTCCAAACTATTCCAGAAATCCCTCCTTTTATAAACATCTCTACTACTATAAATAGGGGAAATTAACCAAACACCTTTATTCATGATTTTTAACTCACTAATAGTAGCACAAAAAGAAGCCTCCTTCATAACAAAAGATGCCAAATTAGCCTTCCAAAACACCATAATTCCACTAGATAATCCAGAAGGATGAATAAAATGAAAACATCCCACTCGACACTTATAATCCTATTGATCTCCACCTTATCCAAAGAAGAAATTTTTGTTTCCACAAGCCAAACAAAGAAATTATCATGATCTTTAACAAATTCTTTTAAATATAGAGAGGCTTCCCTTTTTTTACCCCTCTATAATTCCAAAAATCAATGGAGGTCATTAAGAAATGAAGGGGGAAGGAACCCCATTATTTTCTTTGTTAACGGCCTCACTTTCCTTATACGAGGAATATTATTATCAGGAGCAAGTGACTTTAGTTAACGGCCTCACTTTCCTTCTTTGTTAATGGCCTCACTTTCCTTAACACCAGCTTAGTTAACCTCACTTGCAATTCCTTCTTGATTCAAATGATAAACCTTGTTATAAGGGTTGTACTCCAAACCCAATTCATCTTTACAATCTCCTCTCATACTAGCATTGTCATAGGAGTTTCCACTCAGTACATTAAACAATTTTTTAGAACAAGGAAAAATATTCAAACCAGCTTGCAGATGTCAAGCTATAGAAATTTCTTTAGAATTTCCTGGAACATAGTCCTTTGGCTTCAATACATGTCTAGCACCAACATCTTCACCCTTAACATCTCCTTGGAAAGCTTAACCTTCTACGAACACATGCGGGCCAAGATTAAAAGCTTCTGTAGTCGATGTGTTAACCAACTATTTCTTGTTCTCTTCTAAACCATAAGAAGGATATCCAATCTGTTGTGATTTATAAAGAATAGCAGACCCACCTTTTAAAACATTCTTCTTTTGTTTTCCCAAACTCTATTACGGCTTCCTCTATTAACAACATCAAGAAAATTTCTTCTTCTACTACAATTCACTTATACCCAAGGACCATAAGAAGATCTAGGCTCCATTCCCTCTGATAAACATTTACCTAAAGTTCTAACTTCAACATTAGACATCGGAACTTTACTATCACCAGCATCTTTCTCCTTAAAAATACATTCATTAACCAATTTTCCACATTTAAAAAAAATGTAGAAATTTACATATATTCAACTTTATGAAAAAACTACCCTAAAGACCCATCCACCCAAACACCCAAAGGAAGTTATTTTTCTAAGAAAAATTGAACACAAACTCTTGCATACTCTCTTTTTCCCCATTGAAACATATTATCACATTACAAGAAAACATGCAATTACCATAGAAGCTTTCGACGTATATATATATATATATATATATATATATATATATATATATATATATATATATATATATATATATATATATATATATATATATATATATATATGCCAAAAAATATGGCATTTTTACTAGCATTTTATGCAATGGTAATATTACAATTGAGTTACTAGTGGAAATGATGCCGATAATGTTCTGATGCCAATTCTGCTGGTTTATACTTTAAAATTTGTAATCATATTGTATAATGAGGCACATTTTAAGCCACAATTTTTTGACAAATTCACCAACGGATAGGATGCAGTTCATTTTAAACACAATGAAATATTACCATTATAAAAACTGACCAAAAGTCTTCTAGCATCGTATCAGCTGAAAAATAAGTATAGGGAAGCCCTATTTCAAACCCGAGCATGTCTGGCTTTCTATTTCACTCCGCCATTTTGTTTAGCTCTCCGCTCAGCTCCATCACCCCACCGAACATCACTGATGCTAAGACCATCTGGACTTCCATGAAGTTCAGAGATGTTGACTGCCTCCGTCACCAGCAAAATGCCATAGTTTTTAGGAAAATCTATCGTAAGTTTTTATTTTTTTTTTTTGTTTATTTTCTTAGTATAACTTTGCATAGAATGGTGAGGATCTAGTTTTATATGTGATAAGGTTGGAGTGGCTCCATCGTTACCAAGACTGTTCGACCTAGTTTGCCGACGTTCACCACCTCAGTCGTTGACTTTATCCACTGTAAGATTTTATTTTTCATGTATTTTTCATTAGACATTTTCAAGAGAATGTGCCTTGGTGTATGATTTTTGTTGTTGATATTATTCATGTTGATACTACTAGAGAGAGAGAGGAAGTACGAGACATAGTGAGGGGATTGTGACTTTGGGCGAACAAGTCGTTAATAAGAGTACATGTTTTAGATATCATGGATCTATTGTTCATAGTGTTGTAGAGATGAGGATACTCAAGTGGATGAATGTGTTTACCCTTAGAGATAGGTTCCAGAATGAGCATATATGTGATAAGGTTGGAGTCGCTCTATTGGAAGATAAGATTAGAGAGATTCTCCTTAGATGGTTTGGGCATATAAAATGATTATAATTATAGGTTAAACATAATTAAGCAATTGTGGTTGGAAGGAGAGTAGACGGGCGATGAAAGTTGGAAGGATCATAGTCAAGTTGTCAAGTTGCCAATTATTATTATCCCCTTACTTACATTTTATAACATCCATTGCTCGACTTATGTTTGCCAATAATTTTTATTTGACCATTGTCACAAAATCATTATAATCCATTAATTATTTGTTCCATATTATTTGTAGGTTATGTTATGGATATTAAAAATCAAAGAAGTTGGATGTATAACAAATTGGCATAACGACGAAAGTCATTAATAGATGAATTCATTAATGTGGTGAATATTTTCATTCAGACAATAAAATAACTATCTAGTTTTATATCAGATAGAATGTTTTGATGTCTATGTTCTAAACATAAAAATTAAGTGCACCTAAAACTAGATGATGTAATTATTGATTTATATCATAGAGGATTCATGCCAAAGTATTGATATTGAACTTCTCATGGTGAGTACGAGCCACATATTGAATCTCGATGTGGTCTATCTACAAGTAGTAATATAGCTGAGGATAAAAATCATCGATCAAATATTGATGAATTAGTTCATATTGTAACTGAAATATAATTGGAACAATATACATATGAGTTACCAAATAAGGAGGCACCGAATTTTTATAATTTATTGCAAGCTGCCCAATAACCAATATGGAATGAGTGCACCACTCACTCAGAGTTATCTATTACCGTGAAGATGTTAAGTATCAAGGAAGAATATAATATTGCTCATAATCAATTCATTAGGTTTCTTAAGGAAACCAACCTGATAGATAATATAATTCATACAAATATATTCAGATAAAGAGGTTAGTTTCATAACTTGGTTTGACATACACAAAGATAGATTATTGTGTCAATTGATGCATGTTATACTTTAAAGATGATTTATCAGAGATAGCATGCCGTCATTGCAATCAGCCAAGATTTAAACCAAAATCTAAAACTAAAAGAAAGCTAAAGAAGGAACCTATCAGTAGGATGTTTTACTTACCAATAATTCCTAGACTATAATGGCTATATGCATCAATGAGATCTGCTGCACATATAAGATGACATAATGATCACATTTTCCAAGAAGGTGTTATTACACATCCATCAGAAGCAAAGACTTGAAGACACTTTGATCATACACATCCTATATTTGCAGTAGAACCAATAAATATAAGATTAGGTTTATGTGGAGATAATTTTACTCCATTCAACTAGTCTGCTTCACCTTACTCATGTTGGCCCATAATACTCACGCCTTATAATCTTCCTCTAGAGTTATGTATGACTACTCCTTATATATTTCTGACACTTATCATTCCATAGCCACATAATCTAAAAGTAAAGATTGATGTATTCTTAAAACTGTTAATTAATTATTTAAGTTTATTATGGAAGGAGAACGTAAGTACATATGATATCTCTATATCAAATAAAACTTCATAATAAGAACAACATTACTTTGGATAATTGGTGACTTTCCTACGTATGGTATTCTCTTAGGTTGGAACACTTCCGACAAGTTAGCTTGTCCATATTATATGGAACATACAAAATCATTCACTTTAAAGTATGAAAGGAAGAACATTTGTTTTGATTGTCATCGCATGTTTTTAAATCCAAGATAACTAAAAATAAAATGATGATGTTGTAATCTCCTCCAAGATTAAGTAGGGAAGAAATATTTGAAAGAGTATGGTTCATGCCCACAATAATGGATTCGCCAATATTAGCTGAGTACAAATTAC
Source organism: Dendrobium huoshanense (assembly GCA_016618105.1). Taxonomy (NCBI): domain Eukaryota; kingdom Viridiplantae; phylum Streptophyta; class Magnoliopsida; order Asparagales; family Orchidaceae; genus Dendrobium; species Dendrobium huoshanense. The sequence goes on from CM028347.1 coordinate 34,689,529, forward strand.
TACGATATGATATAAACCATAATTAGACGAAGAAATGTATTTTTTAGTCATTGTCATATTGGAGAACAAACCTGATTAGACATAATTTGGATGTCATGCATATAGAGAAAAATATTTTTGATAACATTTTTAATACAGTCATGGACATAAAAGATAAATCTAAAGATAATATAAAAGTAATGATGGACTTAAAGGAGATTTGTAGAAGGAAAGCATTAGAATTAAAGGATGGGGGAAGTGAAAAACTTCTCAAACCAAAAGCTCCATTCATATTAACTTTAGAGTAAAGATGACCAATTTGCGAATGGGTAAAGACCCTATGGGTACCTGATGGATATTCATCCAATCTAAGTAGGAGTGTTGACATAAGATTAGAGAGATTATTTGGATTAAAAAGTCATGATTATCATATCTTTATGTATTGTCTACTACAAACTATTTTTAGTTATCTGCAAGATCAAATTTTAAAGCCCTTGATCGAGCGAAGCATATTCTTCAAAGATTTATGCTCTTCTAAACTAAATTTAAAAAACTTGACTTTTATGGAGCAATAAATTCCTTTCATTATATGTAAACTTGAGAATATATTTCTTCTTTCATTTTTTGACTCTATGGAGCATCTATCAGTGCATTTACCATATGAGGTTATAGTTGGTGGACCTATTCAGTATCAGTGGATGTTTACTTTTGAGAGATATTTAAATAAACTTAAGAAGATCGCTAAGAATTAAGCAAATCTCGAATGCTCTATCTATGAAGCATATTTAATGTACGTACGATAATCCTCAGTTTTGCTCATATTACATTAAAATAATATCATAATCAGGAAGAAGTCTTGCACCTAAAAATGTGGGTAAATCCTCTATTATATTTGTATTCAGTGGAAGTGGTGAACCCGTTGGCTCTAGCACCATACACTATTTGACCAATAAGGATACGAGAGTTGTCACATTGTATATCTTGCTTAACTGTAATAAAGTTGAGTGTATCTCAAGTAAATATGTGTTAATTTGTTCATATATTTACTATTCTTAACTTTATTCTAAACTCTAAAGTTTGTAGGAGATTCATTGATGGTTTAAGTACATCAAAACCAGGAGAAGTCCATAAGATAGTGGAGAAAGAATTCACAACTTGGTTTTAAAATATGGTATATTTCTCGACTATTTATTTTGAATAATATGTCTTAATTAGTTAGCACTGCATGCAATAAATATACTAATAATATAATCTAGTTTGTTGAAAGGTTCACACTAAAGATAGTGATTCGCAGTATTAAAGGCTACTTGACCTAGCTTGAGGACCAAATAGATTAATTAAATGTTATCAAATATTTTTGGTTAATGGCTATAAAACCCAAACAAAAAATTGGTGTGAAGGTAGGAAGACAGAAAATTATGGTGTATGTATAAGAGGAAACACCCATACAAGGGATGATTCTGAGTACTACGGAGTATTACAAGAAATATTAGATGTGGAATATCCTGGTCACGAAAATATTACGTATCTATTCAATTGTGAATGGTTTGATCTAGTATAAAATAGAGGCACAATAGTACATCCGATTTATGGTATAACAGAAGTAGAGGAGGGTTGGTGATATGTAAAGTTTGACCCATTCATTTTTGTTAGTCAGGCAAGTCAAGTCTATTATGCTAACTATCCAAGTAAATTATGAGGAAAACAGGATTGGCTTGTACTTATGAAAAGAAAACTAAGGGGAGTAAGTGAGAAAACCACTTTAATATCATCAGAACATCAAGAAAAGTTTATGTTAAATTTAATAAATCTTCCTATCAATGTAGATGAACAAATTCAAATTAATAAGAGTGAGTTGCAGTTAGAGGAAGTAGATTTAAACATAGAGGAACTTCATGAGGAATCTTATAGTGCTATAAATGTATCATCATATGAAAGTGAATCAACAAATGATGAGTTAACATAAGATAAATTTATTTTGACTTTTTTATTTTATTGTAACTGCACTGTATTTATTTAATTGCTGTATTATTTTATCTTAATTTTTGTTATAATTCAAGTTTCTAATATTTCTTATTTTTTTATATGCGAATGGCTTTAGGTGAAGAGACTAATAGAGGATTGATCAAAAATATTTTTAATAGACGTAGCAAGAAGATCACTACAACTGGACCAGCTAGGCCTGTACATAATGAGGGGATCACTTCGTCTCAGCCTGCCACTCATAGTCAGCCTACCACTCATAATTAGTCTATCACACCTTTACCAACTTTTGGAGCTAGTAGCCTATAGTTCTACTCATCAGACCCCCAATTTCCTTCATCATACCCCACACAAAGTACCCCTTTCTACCTTTACTACCCAACCCCACCTTATGGTGCCCCTCCTACTTATCCATATCCATCATATATTCTGTCACACTATCCCCAACACCCCCTCAGCCCACTATAGGTGGACCTTCAACCCCAAATGCACTCGAGCAGGCAATAGATGGTCGAATTTTGATTGCACCTGACGGTGACACATACGTACATTCTCTTTTACTTAAGCTAACAAATATATTTATTCTATATTATATTTTTTTCTCACCTAACATATTTTTTGTAGGTTCTACCCATCTAAATAATTGACACATAAAATAAGGGACATAATATGGAGCAGGTATGATTCTCCTTATGTTTTTTGGAAGAAAGTCCCAAAAGAAGTTTGAAAAATCTGGTTTAGAGAGTTTGAGGTATTTATGTTTAATATTTTTTATGTTATGTCTAAATAGATGATATTTTTTTTTTTACTTAAGCTAACAAACATATATATTTTATATTATATATTTTTAAATGCAAAGTGATTTTTGTTGGCTTCCCCAGTACAATGAAAAAATTAGAAAGAATTTTGAGAAGCTTGAGTTCACTCGAATACGTGACATATTTATAGATATTAAAAAGACTAGCAAGCGACCATTATGGATTGTAGAGACTCTATGGGCTGAGCTGAACACTGCTTGGGGTAGCATAGAGTATAGTAGAAGCAGGGATCAAAATTGACATAACAAAGCTTCTTATATTGGGGGCATGGGTAGTTCCCTTCATACTAGGGGCTCAATTCCACACACTAAGCACAGGCGATGTTTGGTAATGAATTTTAAAAGTTTTTTAAAAATTTTCTTTAAGAGAAATATTAATAAAATTCTATTACATAAAGAGATATTGGATAGAGAACTAACTTCTGTGGAATTGCAAAGTCACACCCATAAGCAAAAAGTGGACCAACAATGGGTTGATGAGCGAGTAAGAAAAAGCCTATATAAGTATATGTATTTAATAGTTTTTATTTTATGTCAAAATAATTTGCTTAAATTTTTATTAACTTTTATAGAATAAGTATACACAGCTTTGAGAGAGTAAGGCCGCAGCAGATGAAGGTTCTTCTAGTTGCTCTGAAGAGTATTCTGAGTACCGCATCCGGACGCAAGCCGTAGGTGGAATGTAACATGACAGGGTTTATGGTTTAGGTTCGTGAGTCCAAGCATACGAGGGGATGACCTCTACTGGATCCATCTTTGCAGCAAGTTCACATGAGTTCTTACATAATCAACAGATAATTATTCTTCAAGCAGAGCTAGAACAAGTAACGAAATCACAAGCTGATTGGCAAGTGTAGTTACATGCACATATGTATATACAGACGCAGGAGAAATACAATCTGTTTTTGGAATATTTGTTGATATTAATGAATAATTTATAATATTTATGCTTATATTTTTTAGTATTTGGTGAGGTTATTAAAATCTGTGCTGTGAAAATGTATGTTGTTGAGTAGTTAATCTTGAATAATTATAATTGTTTGTAGGTGTGGAAATCTAATTGCTGTCTAAGAATATTTTTTTTTCTACAGGTTTCCAGTGGATAAAACACTAGTAATTCATTGGAAATGATGATACAATGAATTTTGTATGGATTTCCGGCATCTTTGTTACGCCGGTATTTCTGGCGAATATTGCGTCGATTATCTCCGTCGTTTATTTCTCGGCGTATTTAGTGATGTTTGTTCCGTCGGAATTTCTGGCAAATTTTTACGCTGATAATTTTGGTGTATTTAATGTAGCAATAAGCAAATTCAAATCGACGTAACTAGCACCCACTTTTCTGCTGGGTATGCCTTAGAAAGTACGAGGAAAATGGTTCTGATGTATTATTTATGTCGAAAAAAAATTTTTCAACGCGTAAATTATCGTCGTATAAATATAATTTGCCAGAAATTCAACTGAATCGTGCTCTTTCAATCAAAATTTTCATGTTACCAACATATTCTATTCGCCAGTAATGGTGGGTTTTCCTGTAGTGTCATTTATCAAAAGGGGCATTCCTACCAAAGAAGCAATCCTTGTGACATTAATCTCATCTCAACGTTGTAATTAGAGATGTGGCATCCTAATGCAGATTGGGGATGATATGCCTTTCAATGAAATATGTGAAAATTTTAGATTCCACTTATGCCTGTAATAAGGCCATTAACATACCAAGGGCCACATGATAAAACATTCTTCATTGCTTCAACCGTAAAGGATGAGCATAAAACCCAACCTACTTCAAGAATATAGAGGTGAAATTTCCCAAAGTACGTCCATTGATGATGCAACTCCTTAACAATGACTTGAACAAGGGATACCCTTCCCAAGAACATTAAAAACTACAAAAAATTGTATCTTTTTCAAATTAGATTTTACACTAGGTTCGTGCAATTTGACTCCCACTCCACCTTCAGTAAGGAAGGATTCATCCTTAGAAAAATTAACCTTAATGTTAGGGCACTTAACCAAGGAGTTCATAGGAGCTTTAACCATCGGCTCACCAATTCCACCATTTATACCACTATCATGCACAACTTTGTCTACATAATTAAAATCCAATTTCTCCGCAGAAGCATTAAGACAATTTCCTGAAGACTTATCACAATCAAACTTCAATGGCAATTCCTCCTTGGACAACATATCAAATTTGTTATTTAAACAACTGAACCTATTCACAAAAATCTTCGTATCTGAAAAGAAGAAGAAGAAGAGGCTTCAAAATCATTAGACTATCCACAACACACTTCTCCTTAGCAGAACAAGGTGATTTAAAATTCAAACCATTATCAACTTCATTGCCTTTACCTTTGCCAACAATAGGAGCAATGGCTTTAAATAGAACCGAAGAAGGTGCTCTTATTACTAGGGAAGGATTCGAAACAATTCTTTGGTGAGAGAGAACATCATATTTCCTAGACTTAGAATCACCTACCTAGGGTTTTGGACTAGAGGTGGTTGCCACTATCGTAGCAACCATGACTGAAAAATCCACCAAATTGGCATAAATCAAAATTTTTTTAAAAAAGGAAACTTTGTCATTCTAGAAACTGGACTTTCTCACTATATAAAAGGTCTAAAATTTCAAAGCACATATGTAGCATGTGTAGGAGAGTACTTAGGTAATAGATAACTTCTTTAGTTAAAAGAAGTGATGTATAGAAGTCAAACTTGGGATTAGTGGATACTAGCCAAGAGTTGGCTAGTGTTGACGTAGGCCAGATTGGAATTCGGCCGAACCACGTAAAAATATTATGACTATTTTTTTTTTCTTGCATCTATATTTTTATAAAAAATTGTGTGATTATTTATTCTTTGCCAAATACCATTAAAATTATTTTAATTACCTGCTATTAATAAAAAATTTAAAACCCAATTCAACCCCCCCCCCCCCCCCCCCCCCCCCCCCCCCTCTTGGGGTGACATACTTATCTAATTATAAATTTGATTAATTTTAGTTTTATTCTAAAAGAAAAACATGTCTATTGTCTTTCCAACATCAACCTTGTTAAGAAAAAAGAAAAAAAATTCTTTTATGCATCAATGATAGGAGTTTGAATAAGTCTTGTTCCAATGATGAGTTCTTATTGCCTATAGGAGGGCTCATGGTGGATATAACTTTTAAATGTTGTCTTGTTTAAATCGAATTACTAGCTCTTGAAAATAGAAAAAAAATTTGTGTTCAAAACACCAATTGGGATTTAGTATTACAAGGTTATGTCTTTTGGACTCAAGAATACTAGTGCAACTTATTAATGAGCTATGACCCAAATTTTTGGCAAACATTTTTATAATTAATTGGAGTGTTATGTTGATTATATGGTTGTCAAGAGTCGAAAAGGGGCCACCATCTTCATGATTTTGTAATCATTTTTGAACGGTTAAGCCTTTATGAACTAAAAAAGAACAATCTAACCTAGCCTTCATTCTAACTTTAAGAAATTATTTACTCTTTCAGTACATCATGGAATTAAACTTAATCTTTTCAAATCCAAAGATATCATAGAAATGAAACATTCTAAGAGCCTTGGTCAATTAAGATCCTTATAAGGTTGGTTTGCATATCTAAGTGCCTCCGGGAAGATGTTATCCATTTACTACTTTATGTTAAAACAATTCTCAATTTCGTTGGGATAAAAAAAGCTAAAAACTTTTTGAAAATATAAAAAAATAATTGATGTCACCTGTGAAGCCATTAAGTCCTCCATATTGCGGCTTTACGTAGTGAATTACATAGCATTGGTCTTGGAGATGTCTTTCATTCTTCATTTAAGCTCTATTTGATTATTTTAAAGTAAGAGCAAGAAAATAAAAAAAGGTTGAAGATTTCAAACATTTTCATCCGATTTAAATAGCAATTAAAAGTTTAATTCGATATTTATTTCCTCGATTTCCTTCAACAGGTATACAATTACCGTGGTTGTTTTGGAAATATCTTATATCATCATTTCCCTTCTTCAATATTAAATCTATTACTAGTATTCTGGTCTTCTTCCTCTCTCTCTATATGTGATCCAGTTGAGTTTTGTTCTCTACTCTTCCCCCAGAGTACAAAGTAAAGACCTCCAACCATAAAAACGCATCCCAGTACGCTGCACATGATTCAAAAGAGCAATAATAAATACCATGAAAATAAGCAAAGCCAACCACAAAACACATTTGATGCCTCCATTAATTTATGTCAATTACCTTCCAAGGTTTGTTACCTCTCCCAATAAAAACGATGCAAAAGTGATGGTGAGAACAAGAGCCAAGGGAGAGAACATGGATACAAAGAGTGGGCCCTTTTTATCAATGCACCAACTTTGCAAGTATAATGCTAGTCCAGCCATGAAGACGCCCTGCAAAATTTTCAAAATATTTCAAAAATTATACTGAGTTAACACTATTGCTAACGTTTCAAAATTTCATAACGGTTTACTAAAATCGTTTTAAATGTAAATATAGTATACACTGTAGCTCACTGCAAGTAAACCTTCGTCCCAGTGCAGCTTCCATTTTTTCAAGTTCTTTTCAAAGATGAAAGCGACAAGACATGATTGAAAAGCACTGAAAACAGATATTAGAGTTGATAAGAGAAGCTTTGAAGGATATTCCCGGAGTATCATACCCTAAGAAAATCATAACACCAAGTAATTATGCTCGATGCATAACATAAAATAAACAAATTAATTTGAATTTTGAGGTAAGGAAGAAAGAAAACCTGCAAAACTGTCCATAAAGCCCAGATTATTGCAACTACGAACACGAGAAATGATCCTAAAGTCCATGTATTTCGATTTTCAGTTAAACTGTCGTTGTTGTTACAGCTGTGGAGAAAGGGGTGATGAAAGTTTAAGGATTTTAGTTTTGGGCCTTTATATAGTGCTACAAAAATTACTCCAGTTATACATAGTACAACTCCTGTGACTTTGGCGATCCCCGGAATGCTTTTCAGTCGAAAAGTTTCCATCCTAACACAAAAAATAAATAAATAAATAAATAAAATAAAAAATATAATGAAATGCGTAACTCAGCATCCAATATTAATAGTTTATTAATGTAAAATTTATTTGAGATGCGGACGAAATGAAGCATACTGGTTATGAGTTCAAAAAAGAATATCATGAAAAAGCATGGGTGGGTATTGTTCGTCTTGGGTTCAACTGATAAAAAGCTGAGCTCACTCACACGAGTTCTAGTTCATTAATGAGCTTCCAAAACTTGCTAATATAATAAAAATAAAAATCAAGGCCATCGCATGCATAAACTAGTGATGTCTCTAATTACATAAAAAAAGATTCATGTCTTTTAGATAACACAAAATGTCTTAGAACCTGTAGTTTTATCAATTGTTAGAGTATTTCACTATTCTTATATTAGTAAAATTTATACAATTAATAAATATGTGTGTGGGAGAGTGGTCGGGTGTCTTTGCTTACCACCAGTTTATATACAAATAAACTAATTTCTAACAAATTATACAAAACAATGTTCATATCTCAATGTCTATATTGATATGTCACAAAAAACAAACAACTTGGCCAGGCACAACTCTCGATGTAGATATAAATCAGAAGCATCCAAAATTAAATTTGAGACCATCTGAATTATGATTCAAGCAAGTTTAAAGTCAAATTGAACATCACAAGGAGACAAATCCAATGACACCAAATTAAGTATGATCCAAGCCCAAATGTGCCTTGATATATCATCAAGAAATTATGTTGAACATATGAATCTCGAGACAAAATCAAGTTGGAAAATTCTGAAATTAAAATTAGGAGCATCCGAACTCCGATTTCTATAAACTTGCAGTCGAACTAAACGTCTTGAAAATACGAACCTAATGACACAAAATTTGACTCAATTCAAGCCCAAATAAATACAAATTGAAGACCAAAGCTCATTTTGAAGGTTCAAACCATAATTTTGATTACCAAACAGTTTCTGAATGTGACGTACTTATAGTTAGATTTAGCAGCTCGATGAGACAAATCCAATCAGCTTATGATCCCCAAATTCTGATATCAGTAAGACACTCTCAGAAATGTTAATGTCCAATGTATAGGCAAGCCAACATGCCATTTTAATACTCCTATTTATTATAATATTCTTATGTTGAAGCAATATATTAGATATTAACTACACACATGGCCATTGCATGTAATAAATTAATAATGGAGGGTTTTCAAAATATACATAATTTCATTAAAGGAATGAGTGCCTACCTCAAACTTGCATTGTGTTCACTTCATTAGACCAAAACTCAAATATTAGCAAGATATAGATGAATCAGAAAGTATACACATCTTCAATTCACTCATATATGAAAAGTTACATGAGAGTTAATAAGGAATAAGACTTCATCAAGATGGTACAAATATCTTCTCATACTCATACCTCCTCTAATGGTAGGTTTTCTTGCATAAGATAGTCTAAGATCTCCAATTAAGGTATCTTCCACTTCCCCAGCCTCAATTGGTGGACACTACTTTAAAAAGGCACTAAAGATCTACACTAAAATTTATATAACTCTATTGAAGTGATAGAACTCCTAAATAGAAGAACTAAAAACTATTTATTGTAAGGAACTAAAAACTATTTATAATAAGTGCAGAAATGGCCTCGATTAGGTTTCACGGTGCTTACAATGGTGGCATCACATCATTATGAGACGAACTAGCACCTCAACACTACTGGGCTTGCTCCATTGTGACACTACACTGACTCGATGCGTCTAAAGGCTTACTAAGTGCATCGCTTGGATGATTCAGAGTGACTCTATCTTTCATCAACAGCTCTATCATGGTGCTAAAAAAGTTGAGCATTGTTTCTCTTAAATAATTAATCTAGTACTGTCGCATTGTAATGCTGGGCACTTTGAGGAACAAATTCTTGAGACTCGAGTGTTGTAACATCAATTTCTAATGTTACGATGCTAGCCTTGGATCAGCTGGCCAGGTGTTGAACTACTATTTACCATTTTTCTTGATGGTATGGCACTGCAATTTCCTGATCTGGACTGAGGTGATGTAGATGTTGTGGAATTTGTAGTTGGAGAACTACCATGCTGGTTCAACCCATATAAAAATTTTCTCCTTCTCTTAAGCATTTCTTGCACAAAATCAACAAAAACACCTTATTTTCACTGAATCTAAATGTTAAAAATAATAAAAAAATTTACACTTAACAAGTTCCCCCCAACATAAGCACTTGCTTCTCCTCAAGTAATGGTATAATTACCTATTGATTTGAATATCCGTTTTGCCTTTATTGCTTCATGTAAGCATTTAAAAATTTAAGTTTATTATACTTTTCAATATTTTATCTACACTCTTCTTTTTACTAAACTTAATTATTCACTATTCAATTCAATAGTCAATGCATGAGTATATAACTGTGGGCTTCGAAAATTTGGCCCCAGCCTTCCCGCCGCGCTTTTTCTTTTATTCGGCGAAAGAGTTTTAACTGAATAAGTTCCGAGGTAAATTTTGGAAGGCAGATGAGTTTGTAGATAAGACACTACCCAGAGATTTCGCCCTCATTTTGTGAGGACTTTATGATCTGAGTTCTGGTTTCCTATAGGCGCAAGCCCCTATAGTTAATTACCCCACCCGATCCCGAGAGGGAACTTTCGATTAAGGCTAGTCGTCGATCAGATATGTAGAAAATACGTGTTATCTGGCATATAGTAGCATCAATGGATTTAGAAATTTGGAGAATTTGGAAGATTGAAAGATTGAAAAATTGATATTTAAAAATAGAAATTTCACCATTATGCACTTAAAGCGGATGGTGGAGGAATGAATGATAGACCCGATCAAGATCCCATGGTTCCGTCGTCTCAGGCCATCGTGGTCCCTGGTCTACTTAGTCAGAGGAGGTAGTCGACCCAACCTGACAGAAGAATCCTTGTCGGCAGCCATGGGTTTCTTCGTCCAAGGGACCTTGTAGACCTGGGTTGAATGTTTGCCTAAGGGGACAAATTTGAATCCACCCTAGCTAACAAAGGGCTTTGTGCCCTATCGGTCATATCCTATTGATTCATATCTCAAGGATTTGATGCCAAAAAGGAACGTAACGACACTAGCCATAACTGGTATTTCGTGGTGCCATTTCGGGCCAAAATCACTCTGTTCAGATGGCCCCGGGTCGTCGTAACCGTTTATCCTGCGGTGCCATTTGGCGGCAAACCGCCGGTTATTAGAGGACACATACCACGTCCTTACTGGCAAGAGATTGTTTGAGAATGGATCCTAGTGATATTTTTGACTAGGCATTTAGCTCTTTTGTGAGCTGAGATAAATTTTGATTTGTCCACCCCGGCAAACCGTTGTGGAGGGTGGATGGATTTTTCTTTAAGCGTTTTGATGAATTTATTTCAATTTTAAATATTTTTAGATTTTAGAATTTTTTGGGATTTTGGGTGGAGCTTTGAAATATTTGGAATAGACTTTGGATATTTGGGAGGTATTTGGAAAACATTTGGGAACCCCTCCAGTTGAGATATGCATTCAACACGGCCATCATCGGGGTGTTTGGGGTCATTTCTATTTGTAGCTTGAACCTTGTCAACTCAGTCGAGCTGTTGACTGAGGATCGGGTTTTGTAGGATTTATGCCCTTCATAGTGAATTCTTATTATTATAGGCATTGAAGGTCTAATATGAATGTATTAAGATAAATATAGCGATCACCACAACCGTATATTTGTTTGTTGGTTCGAACCCTCTCGACTTCTATTGACCCGTATAGAAGGATCAGTTTTGAACCTTAATTCACTTATCAACACGCGCAGCATCCCTAGACATTACGTGTGTACCAATAACACGCTCGTCGGGGCCCATGCGGGTTTGGGAGCCTTTTATAATTAAACCCTATCGACTCCTTTTTAACTGCAAAGGAGGATCGGGTTTAAAATTTGATAACCCGCACAGCATCCTTAGACGTCACGTGTGTACCAATAACACGCTCGCCAGGGCCCATACGGGTTTGGGGGCATTTTATAATTAAACACTGTCGACTCCTTTTTACCTGCTAAGGAGGATCGAAATTAAAATTTGATAACCCGCACAACATCCCTAGACGTCACATGTGTACCAATAACACGCTCATCAGGGCCCATGCGGGTATTTGGGAATTTCATTGATTTGACATACCCCTTTGTGTACCTATGTGTATACAAACTACGGTGCACGTGCAGGGGTATTATAATAATATTTAAAAATGCCTTCTGTCCGCTTGCATGAATGTTGCGGATTCGGTGGCATGGCGTTGTAGTTTGTGGACGCCTTCTGTCTGCTTATAAGAATGTCGCAGATCCGGTGGCGTGAAGTAGCAGCTTCTGAATAGAGTTATTTGCTACTTCGTACAGGTAGACTGTCGTACACTACTCATTGTCTTCTGCGGGTGGATCGTAGTGTACCAACTAATCTCCTACCTTGTGCTTGTAGATGCTCGTAGATAGCTTGTTATATGCACGATGAATTTCCAACTGTAACTCATAAGCACTTGCACTTGACATAATCACTTTGTATCTTGCTTGTAGACAACACATTGAGTATACTATGAATCTTCTATAGTAGCCCGTGGATGCTTGCATTTATTGTAGTCATTTGAATTTTGCTTATATATGGCACTTGATGAATATGGCAGGTCTCCTACGATGATTTATAGGAACTTGTGTTTATCATAGTTCCTTTTGTATTTGTTCACAAATTTCACAAATAGCATATAGTGCATATAACGGATCTTCTGTGAGGGCTTATACATATATATATTTGCTGTGTATCTTTCCCCTTTATTTGTAGATAAGTTGTTGCATCCATATTGGGAAAAGACCACTTTTATTACGTGACTCCATCATCATTGACTTTGAGCGGATCACTAAACTTGTTGGCATACTGACCTTCTTTAGTCATCAATTAGTCATCATTAACTATGAGCTAACTAGTGATCTTCATATTCTTCATAGTTTCCTTCAGTGCATTTCACTATTGGACGACTATTTCTTCCACATGATTGATATAAATGTCACAACTTATCATCGTCGCTTCTATGTGGTCCACTAACCTTGCTTGTCATTTTGCTTGCAATTAGATGACGCCTCATCTCAAAGGATATATTGCACTCATCATAGCTTTTCCACATGTCCTTATGAAGTGTTTTGCTCATTTAATACACATGGGTGATCTTCATTTCAGTTGCGATGCTCCTTACACTTTAATTGTTGTCGTTTGAGATTCTAAAGCTTGCAAATCATTCGTGCTTATAAGCCAATTATCTATTTCACTACACAGATTTTGCATGCATCCATGAGAATCCTTGTTTGTTGTAAGCTCTTGGACCTCATTTGTAGACCCTTGTTCATTCATTGACATTTAGTTAAATGATCAAAATTATCATCTATATTTTGTATGAATTAGGATGAATACTACAATCCAATCATTGCTATTTGCATGAAGGTTATTTTCAAAATTAAATGGCATCATCATTATCATTAAGTGAATGACATTTGCAAAAATCCCTTGGCTTACAAATTTTTATATTTATTCGTTCATATCTTATTGATGATTGTCATTCATCAATTATGAACTCAACCACTTATATCTATTTATTCCAATTTGAGTGGGGGTTCAATCAAGTCTAATAAAAAAAATTCTTTATGATTGTCCAAATTTTGATCATTTATTTGAATTTGAGCTCTTTTGTAATCAATTTGCAAATCTTCTTATGTTCAAAAAGTCCACCAATTTGGTATGCAAGCTCAATTAATGTCCAAATTTAGCTCCAATTAAGTCTTCATTTTAATTTTACTTTAATTAAGTTCAAAATTAATCATTTGTATTTTGTCAAAAAGTTCAAGTCCAAATTGAAGTCCAAGTCCAAGTGCAAGTCCAAGTTCAAGTCCCAGTCTGAGTTCAAGTTCAATTCAGCCTTTAGATGAGCCTCTTCCCTTCATTTGAGTCCCCTGTAGACCTTGCAAGTGCAATTTGATGTCCAAATTGTTCAAAAAATGATTGAGTTTGAGTTCACTTAAGTCCAAATATAGCATTATGTTCACCCAAAATTTCGGCAGCCTCCCGGCGTCTCCCCCGTTTAGGGGAAATTTACGGAAAATGGAGCCTTTCCCACCACGCTAGGAAAAGCGTGTATGGTAGATGCCCTCTTTCGAGGACACCGCGGCCGTGTATTTTTCGGTCCCCCACCACGCTAAGAAAGCAAAAAAGTATTTTTTTTTTTTGAAAATATTTTAAATGAAAAGCAGTTATTTTCCCGCAAGCGGGTACTTATGGGTATCCCTCCTTCGTCATACGCGTCGCGCCGGCTGTCCCTCCCACCACGCTAAGAAAAGTGTGTATAGGCAGACTACCGACTCGACACGCATGCTGAGGTAAGAAAGCAAACAAGGGTTAGAAAATCGATACAAAAAAATTTTGTTTTCTTTCTCCTTTTTTTTTGTTTCTCCCTTTCTTTTTTTTTTTTTTGGAGAAATCTTCTTTTCTTTCTTCCTTTTTTTTTGTTTATCCCTTTCTTTTTTTTTTTTTGGAGAAATCCTCTTTTTCTCTCTTTTTTTTTACGGCTATATATATATATATATATATATATATAATCAATTACAACCAATTACAACCAATGCATGAAACAATAATAATAACAAAAAAAGGTTTAAGGCTTGCTGTACTCTTTATGTCAAGTATTATAAAGTGATACTTAGTTTATTCTTATCATGCACTATTTAATCAATAATTATAATAACTATTATAAAAGAAAACAACAAAAGAAAGAAAAGACAAAACATGTAATAATGACAGAACAAATGAAAGGTGAAAAAGTGGAAAATATCTCCTCTACTTTCACGGGTTGTTTTAACTAGCTCAAATATGAGAAGGAAGGTAGAATTATAGGTGACTCATGTGGAAAAGAACAAAAGAAAGTGCAATGAAAGCTGCTGTAGTGATCTTATCTCCTTTCCTCTTTCCTCTTCTCTCTCTTTTTTTTTACAGGCATGTACAATATAACACTTAATGATATCAATTGATAACAAGAAAACTGATTATATTAGCTAACAGCAAAGACGACTAATGGAAGAAAATCCACACTTTAAATTTTTGTACGATAAGATGGACCGTTTAAGTTCAATCTAAGGCAATCAGGAAGAAGACAAGGGAAACTAAAAAAAAGTTGCAAGCTATTGGAAAGAAGAGGTGATTTGTGCCATTTGGTGTTTTTAAAAAAAAAAAAAAAACTCATGCTTTCACATTTATTTCCCCATTTTTTTTAAGAAAATGGCAGCAGGCTTTATGTCGGCTTGTCATGCATATGAAAGAAAAAGCAAGTGCTTGGTGGTACTACCTTGACTAGAGGATCAGAGAACCTCTCTTTTTTTTTTACATTAAAGCAAGGAGTCGGTCACGTGCTAGTGATTCTTCAGATCAGGAGTTTTATGTGGATAAAAGGAACTGAATCTCCTAGTACTGAAGTAAAACTTGGGTGAGGAAAGCTTGGAGACGGGTTGAGAACAGGGAACGGATAGGTGTTGGATGGAGCCTTTGGTGGAGTTTTTTTTTTTTTTTTTTATTTAAAGCTGTAGAGAGGAGGCGGGTTGCTGCGAGCTTCGTGTGTAAGGAAACGGATGAGGGAGGAAGGTCACGAGGCTTAAAAAAAAGAACAGAAGCCAACCGCTTGCTCTCTTCTTCCTTTTAACGACGAGCCATCTGATTCAAACCAGGTCAGTTGCGAGATATCTAGGAGGAGATGTCCAAGGATTTCATTTCAGTGGATTATCGAGGATTTGGCAGGGATCAGAGCAGCCAAGGTAATCAAAATTAATGAGATTTTCATATTTCTATTGACTTTTTGCATTTGATTTTGATATAAATATAAATATATATATATATATTTATCAAAGTAATGGTCAGGTCAAAATAAAATAAAATTATAATTATATGTTCACTTGAAATGATATTAACACGACACCTCGTTAGAATTATTTTGGATTTGAGTGATTCCTCGGTGCGTGTGCACGTCACCTCGAGATATGTGTAAGCACCTCGTTTAGCGTGTCAAATTTGTCAAACATATACATTAGGCAAATTGGTTGTCTATTTAGGGTATTGCTGATGTCCCGATCGCAACAACGCTGTCTGTTTTGCGATCGGACGTCATTCGAGCAGCGTCGAGTCCTCATTTCCATCATAACGCATGTCTTCGCAATATATCTAAATTTCCTTTGACATTTGTGACACCGCCTCAAACGATCAAATTTAATCAAATAAAATATATATTTCTAATGTCGACGATGTTCTGAATGCAATGGAGCTATCCGTTCATCAATTGGAGGTCATTTGAGCATTGTCAAGGCCTCGCTTCTTTCATAGCGCATACATTTACATCATATTTGAGCCGCCTTTGAAACTTTTCAACACTTCAGACGATCTAAATTTATTAAATAAAATATGTTTTCTCAATGTCGGGGATATTCCGGGCGTAATGACGCTGTCCGTTCATCAATCGGATGTCATCTAGGCATTTTTGAGGTCTCAATTCTGTCGTAGCGCTTGCCTTTAGATCATATACGGATCGCCCCTTTAAAATTTGTGACGCCACCTCTAACGATCCAATTTAATCAAATAAAATATATATTCCTAATGTCGACGATGTTCCGAACGCAATGGAACTTTCCGTTTGTCAATTGGACTTTGTTTAAGCATCGTCGAGGCCTTTGCAGCCAATGGAGATCCAAGAAGCTCTTTTTTTTTTAACTTTCTTTCCATCAATGGATCTTAATCCTCTATAATCATTAGGATTCTCTTCATCAGCAAATACATGAGAGTCAAGCAGTTGCAAACATTGATCTTCTTTGAGGCCCACTAATTTAATTATTTTTTCATTCTTTTTTTTTTTTAATTACCTTTGCAAATATCAGTGCAACTGAGTTCGTCCGAGTTGTTACCAAAATTTTACTTTCCAAACTCTTATAAGTTAAAGGGACGAGGACCTCCCATTTACTTTTATCCTGCTTCTTATCATCCTCCCAAAATGTCATCCAGCACAAGCAAGAACTTTTTGGACATGATTTCAGCCCAAAGGCTATCTTGACGTGCCATAAGTGTCTCCAAACGAGGTCTCTCCTTCTTAAGAGATTCCAACATATGTGCAATGACTTTTTTCACATCAAAGTTGTTGGAAACACAAACCTACATTTTAAGGTCAAATTCCTTTGTCATTCCATTTTCATAAACAGGTTGTAAGAGCGTTGTCTTGCACATACCACCATGTCCCATTATAAATAGAAGAGAAATATTTCTGTACAAATCAGCCCCCATTAATAGAAATTTGGTGTTTGTCATTTAATTTGCTTCCTCGACTAGTGCATAATCAAATTCAATGCAATCCATATTTAAACTGAATCCTTCTTTATCAAATTTAAGATTCGGGCTGGTTGTAGGGGTCAACAAATGCCCCCCAACAAATGTGGTATGGGCCCAGAGTGAATCACTTTTGTTGTATATCGGTTGGCGATCTTTAGTAGATTCCCCTCCTTTAGCATTTTTTTTGTCATTATTACTTTTTTTTTTTGAAACATTCCTCTTATTTTTCCTATGCAGGAAATGTTTCGCTGGTAGAGACTTGACGACCTGCCATCGGGCGAGCCCAACGAGGGTGCCATCTGGGCGGCTTTTGACAGGCATGACCCTCAGGACCGTGTAGATATCTGTGACAGACTAGAGCAGCATCAGAACATGCTGCAAGGGCGGCACACCTTTCACATTTTCTTTGTCCGCTCTCCCTTGCTGCCAGAGCTTTCTGAGGATGCTGTTTTGTTTGAGAGCCATGACAGGTGGGTTACCAGTCTTAGGCTACAGTGTGGGGAGTACCACCCACTCGAGAGTTCAGTTGCGCAGATCGGTTGGGGCACTAGCGATGTTTTAGTACCTGCTGCAGATGTAGTTGAGCCAGTTGGGCAGTCCAGTCTTCCCAGTCATCGTCAGTTACAACCTTCACCTTTAGAGTGGCCGAGGGACTCGACAGTTGGACAGGTCCAGAGCCCGGTCAACGGGTATGTTTACTGGGCCCGGTACGTACTTCAGGCACACAAGGGCACGCTACAGCAGGCCGGGATCTACGAGGCAGTGTACGCTTCTTTGTTTGACTACGGACGCCTCCCCACTTCTTGGGCTCGCAGCTTGGTAGAGTTTTGGGATGCCAGCCGTAGTACTTTTTGGGTCGGAGATGAGGAGCTCACCGTGACACTTTCAGACCTTCAGATAGTTTCGGGACTGCCAGTTTTTGGTCACCGCTTTGAGGATTGTATCCCTCCAAACAAGCAGTTGTTTCGGCGGATCCCTTCAGCAGATGGTGATATGAGAGGGAAACTACTACTGTCAGACATCTACCCTACAGTTTTAGAGCACTACCGACGGACCTTCAGAGCTTCACGCTTATCGAGGCATTCTAGGGCTTACATGCCTGAGGATGTCTGGATCCATAGTTTTCTCCAGGAGGGGTACTTGTCTCCTGTTACGGCGTAACTGCACGACCCATTTGGCTTCGGTTTACAGCGTGGTGCTCCATTGTCAGAGGAGACAGCGGAGCCTTCTTTTTCAGTTAGTTGTACTTCTCCAGGTTTGTCAGGGATTGACGAGAGTTTACTCTTGACTGGTTTCTTAGCTCTCTGGCTCAGTACCTTCGTACTCCCGCTCCGGGCAGGTTCCTTGAGGTACAGTGTTTTGTTGGCAGCCAGCCAGTTAGCACATGGACAAAGAATTGCCTTAGCTCCTGCTGTTCTCGCTAGAGTGTACAGGATTCTACGGATCCTGTCTAAGGCTAGATCTTTAGAGGCACATGATTCAGTTTTACCGTGGTAGTACCTGTACGCTTGGGTTCACTTACACGTCCGGGGTGCTTTCTCCTGTTTAGAGACTCCAGCTTACTTCTTACAGAGAGGGTTCCCCACAGTTTTGCAGTTGTCTCAGGCATCCTCCACCTTCGAGTCTGGGAGGATCCGCCTATTCTTTTTTGCTCCACAGTTAGTCACAACCAGTTTTTGCTAGTCCACCAGTCAGAGGCCGTTGGTTTACCACCTCACCAGAGAGATACTGTTGTTGTAGATGGAGTTGACCATAGGGAGAGGAGCACTTTACTATTGAGGAGTTTTTCAGTTCTTGAGTACTTTATCAGCATGCGGCCCGGTTGGTTGTGTTACAGAGCAGGTGCCTCAGTGGTTTTGGAGGGCTATCAGCCCAATAGGGTAGCCAAGCAGTTTGGGTTGTACCAGACCACAACCTACGATGGATGACCGCCAGTCCCTAGAGTTGTTGATATGCTCCGCATGGACGCTGTTCCCGTGGAGACTCGACTTTACACAACAGCTCTGACCTGGTTACACTTGCTTAGGCTGGGGACGGGCTCTAGCTTTCTTTTGGCTCAGCCGTCTGCTTCTACAGGGGTGAGTTACACACGACTGTGCTGGGTACGACAGTCTTTTGGACCTACTTTAGAGCATGGTGCGAGGAGGTATGAGCGTTGAGTACGAGAGCTTGGGTTGCCGAGGGGACAGAGGTCTCGTTGGGGTCCTCTAGAGGCTGCTGGTGACAGAGGTACTTCTCTACCCCTTCTTTTTCTTCTCTTTCTCTCCTTTTTTTTTAACATCTAATAATTTTGACTCATATATCTTTTTTTTTTTTTGTTACAGGAAAGGATGCTGAGGCTTGTACTACTACCAGAGCTATTGTTCCTTCTCCAGCTAGAGTTCCAAACGTGGCACCTTCGCCACCTCAGGCAGAGTCTTCTTGATCTTCCCGCCGGCGAGCCAGCTCTAAGCTTGTTACCTCTTCCAGAAGGTCTGTAGACGCTTGCCCCTCTCCTAGGGACCTTGGGGAGGATGCACAGGATCCCAGGAGGCCAGACTTTACACAGTACAATACGATAAGCCCTTCTACTGACTTCTTTTTCCCAGTTGACCCCTACGGGTTGTTCTGGCCGGGAGAGTCTTCTACTGCTGGTGCCGCTTCGCTTACAGAGTTCTTTGGGGGGCCTCCACACACACTGTCACCGTTAGGCTTGGTGCCCACGGAGTTCTCCTTCTTCCTAGAGGGCCACCCGACCGACTTTGCGAGCTCTTCCCCTGTCTCTGCCAGTTACTCGACCGATCTTGTAGGACCTTCTTCTACACCAGCCAGTTACCCAGCCGACCTTGCGAGTCCTTCTTCAGTTCCAGCCAGTTACCGAGCTGACTCTGCAGGTCCCTCCAAGGGTACGTATTTATTATAAGTCAATTTATTTTAAATGTATTATTATAATATTTTCTCCATATTAATTGATTCCAATCTTTTGTGCAGTTCTTGCGGGATATGATTATACTTCAGAGATAGAATGCCTAGTTCCTCTACCTCCGACCTCCATGAGCAATAGGATGTGTAGTGACTTGGTGCTGCCTCTTAGGACGTTAGTTTTCAGTGTTAACCCCAACTCTCTAGAGTCTTGGCGCGACTTTTCTTCTACTACCAACCAGCTCCTTGGCCTACTCGCCAAGTATGGGGTGAGCACCACTGAGCTACTTTTTTGGGAGGCGGTGTACCGCAAGGCAGAGTCCTGCATTTGGCTACTAAGCTCTCTCTCGATCACCCGGTCTACAGTTACACTTCCAGAGATAGAGGGGATGGTTGTCAGCTGCAGAGCGAGGGCTGATGGTGCTCATGACCAACATGACCGTAGTGTAGAGATCCTGAGGAGACACCGTTAGAGTACTTCTGACATGACTCGAGAGGAAGGCGGGCTGACAGCCCGTATGCAAAATATGTGGAGGGACATCACGCAGGCGATGTCTCAGAGACTTCACATATAGGACAAACGTAGACAACGGGGTTGTTTTATCAGAAGGGAGGAGCAGCGTTAGAGAGCTTTGCAGCAGGAGGTGCTGGATGCAGACGCTTCACTAGCATGTGCCGTGGAGCAGTTTCAGGTTGTCTAGTCAGAGTTTCATACTTTGGCTATGATCACTAACTGGCTGGAGAATTTACAGGCTCGCCTCTTCTGACACGTTCTCGTTCGTTGTTGTTTTGGTCTGTACTTTTTGTAGTGACTTGAGTCTTCATGTACTTGTACCTCATGATGATTATTATATGTATGGAGAACTTTCTTTTCAGTATTTCTTCTTCTTCTTTTCTTTTTTTTTTTACTCTAGGCTGTACTGAGTCGTGCGCTAGAGCTGTACTCCGAGCTTGAGTTTTGTACTTATGTTGTTGGTATTACTGGGGATTTTAAATATTTATTTGGAGATCTCGGCACGCAGTGTGATGTCGACCCAAATAAATATTTAAAATGCCCCCAGCCTTTGAGGATAGTTGTGAGCAATGTCACTTCAGCCACTAGTCGTAATCAGTAGTCTTTATCTTTAGCTCAAATTTCAAGAATCTTGGCTCCTTCGATCCTATGTTTTGTGCGACAAACTTGACGAATGATTTGTTGGTTCTTGAATTCAGTTGATAGTATCAAATTTGAATAGTATCTTAATCCTTAACTATTTGAGAAGACTTTTAATCTGAGTCACTTGAGTTCATTAGATTATTAGAGCTAGGATTTACTAGCTCTTTGTCCTCTAGTTGCTGAAACGGGGTCCCTCTACTGCGGCCTTTCTTATGGCGTGTTGAGTAGACAAAACTGCCAGCGATCCGGTTATATTTGAGCATGTTGGATCCGGCCTTTTATACCCATTCAGACTTCAGACTCGAGCTATGGGAAATATGCTCCCCAATACTGACTCTTTTGAAATTAGTAGATTTGAAGTCATACTTCGTGGTTGAAAACTTGGAATCTACGTACATTTGGTAGGTGTTCGAGACTCCTCTTTTCCACTGGAATTTTGATTCTCCGGTCAATTAGGAGTCTTGTAGACTATGACCCTTAGAACTCGTTGAATCAAATCAGCTTTCATTCTTCTTGCAGTCCTTATTGATGGGTTGACGAAGTGGGGGTTCCGCTATTACAGCCTTTCTTATGGCGTGTTGAGTAGACGGAGTTGCTAGCGATCCTGTCATATTTGGGCGTGTTGGATCCAACCTTTTAGACCCATTCGAACCTTAAGCTTCAGACTGTTGAAAAACTTTAAGTTTTTCTAGCTCAATTTGTTGAAGTGCATAATCACAAAAGTCTCTCTTTTGACTTTAGAAATCTTAGTACATTGGAAGGAGAGATGTCTCGAACCTTAGGAAAAATTATTCACATATATACTGATAATAAAAGTTATCACATCCTAATTAAATGGGATGTTCGTAGTCGATGATTCTAAATATTTATTCAGGGATCTCGGCACGCAGCGCGATGTCGACCCGAATAAATATATAAAGTATTCTCTCTTTTTTTAATGATTGACATTTGAGAGTTTTAAATATTTATTAAGGGATCTCGACACGCAGCCCGATGTCGACCCGAATAAATATTTAAAATGACCCCCAGTTTTTTTTTTGCAAAATTGACATTCTGGAGTTTTAAATATTTATTCGGGGATCTCGGCACACAGCGCGATGTCAACCTGAATAAATATTTAAAATGCCCCAATTTTTTTTTTGCAAAATTAACATTCTGGAGTTTTAAATATTTATTCGAAGATCTCGGCACGTAGCGCGATGTCGACCCGAATAAATATTTAAAATGCCCCCAATTTTTTTTTTTCGAAATGCATTCTTGTGTCACAAGAAATTTTCAAAATATATATCATACATATACCAGTAATTACATGCAAAGTACACATGTTTATCCCTATGCAGAATACTTCTTCAGGTACCGGTCGTTAATTGGTGGCATAGGTCTTTGACCATCCAGGTCAATTAATTGATAAGCTCCTTATAGGTACACCTTCTCTATGACGAATGGGCCCTCCCAGTTGGATACGAATTTTCTACCAACTTTTCGGTGTGGGATGATTGGCCTTCTCAGCACCAAGACCAATTCCCTTTCTTGAAATGCTCGATGATATACCATTCGGTCAAATGATTTTGGCATTCTTACCCGATAGATCTCTAAGTTCTATTGAGCTTGTAATTTGACTTCATCAAGTGCATCAAGTTCTTCTGTCCTCAATCGAGCATTTTGCTCCTGAGTTAGATCGTACTGGATAGCTACACGAAGTGATGGTAGCTCAATTTCTAATGGTAATACGGCTTCAACCCCAAACACCAATGAGTAGGGAGTGGCTTTAGTTGGCATCTTGTAAGTAGTACGATACACCCAGAGTGCCTCCACCATTTTAGTGTGCCACTCTCTTTTATTATTGTTGAGGATCTTCTTTAATAGTTTTACTAGCGTCTTGTTAAAGGCCTGTACCAAGCCATTGGCCCTTAGATTGTATATTGATGAGTATCGCCAATCGATCTTGTGGCGCTCGATGAACTTGTATATTTTAGTGCTTTTGAATGCTGTGCCATTATCTGAGATCACACGGCATGGTACATCAAATCTGTAGACAATGTTATGGGTGAAGAAGTTAATCACATGCTCGGACGTGACTTCTTTGAATGGGTCTGCTTCTGGCCACTTAGAAAAATAGTCTGTTGCTGCTAGAATGAAACGATGTCCAGCTGACGATAGTGGATCTATTGGACCTATTATATCTGTGCCCGAGCATTCAAATGGCCAGGATGCTATTGTCGGGTGTAGTGGATTTGGTGGTTGATGAATAACATCACCGTGAATCGAACACTCATGGCACCTCTTAGCATGATCAATGCAATTTGTCATCATTGTTGGCCAATAATAACCCATCCTCTTGATTTTAGCGGCCATTTTAGGACCTGACTGATGAGCACCACAAAGTCCTTCGTGAACTTCTGCTACTACTTTATTAGCTTCCTTGGTCCCTAGGCACCTTAGCCACATCTGGTCAAAAGCTCGTCGATAGAACGTGCCGTTGACAAATGCATATCGCAGTGCCCTTTTTCGAATTTGTGCGGCCATAGATTTTTCTATCAGGAGCTTGTTTTCTTTGAAGTAGTCAATGAATGATTGCCTCCAATCATTTTTGACTTCGATATCTAAACAATACTACCATGATTCGGAAGTTTGACTAGCTTTGCGTCTCTTTGCCACATGATATTCTTCCAGATAATTTTCCATAACAATCTGATGGAGGGGTTGAGGCTCAACTGGAATTATATCCTGCTTGCCTGAATTTGGTATCTCTTTTGCCATCGGGAATTATAACAAAGCAGGCTCAAAGATTCGACGATTATAAACTCCGATGAATATAGGCTTCTCTTCATTGGTATTTGCCATCTCTTTGGCTAATTTGGCGAAACAATCTGCTTTGCCATTATGCCCTTGAGGAACTCAAGCTAATTCAACATTTGGCAACTGTTTCAATAGCTCAAGGGTTCGCCGATGGTAATGAGCCAACTCAAGCTTGCAAATCTTATAAATCCCTAAGACTTGATTTATTACAAGTTGAGAGTCACCAAAAATTCTAAGATTTTGAATTCTGACATCAATTGCGATCTCCAGTCCCATGATTAAAGCTTTATACTCTGCTTCATTGTTGGTCCGGGTTCAGTTAGACTGAATGAAAATCTCATTATGTCTTTTTCTGGGGCTATGAAAACAAGACCGATGCCGGCTTGTGCCCTAGCAAGATTTGGAGGTTGGACAGGTTTAATCGACGATGCTCCGTCGAAATATATCTCCAAAATGATACTTTCTCATTTTCCTCAACTTGCATGATTTATTCATCTGGCAGATCATCATTAAGCGGGGAGTCTGCCGGGATAGGATGTGCGGCGAGAAAATCTGTCAAGGCTTGTCCTTTCAAAGTCTTTTGTGGTAGGTACGTGATATCAAATTGCAATAATAATACTGCCCATCTGGCTAGGCGACCTGTCAACGCTGGTCTTGTCATCAAGAACTTCAGCAGATCGATCTTTGATATCAGTGTGATTTTGTGAGACAGCATGTAGTGGCGAAGTTTCTGAACTGCAAAAATCAATACTAGGTAATGCTTCTCAATTGGAAAATAGCGGATCTCTGCTCCGATCAACCTCCGACTGATGTAATAAAGTGCATTTTCTCTTCCTTCTTCATTATGCTGTGCCACTAATGCTCCGAGGGATTCTTCTAAAGCTGCTGTATACAGTATAAGAGGCTTCCCCAGGATTGGCGCTGGCTGGATTCAACAAGTATCTTTTGATGCTGTCGAACGCTTCCTGGCATTCAGCATCCCATCTGAAGCGAACAACTTTTTTCATAAGCTTGGAAAATGGCTGGCACCTACCCGACAGATTTGATATAAATCGTCGAATAAAAGCCAGTTGCTCTTGCAAGGAGCGGAGTTATCGCAGGTTCCTCGGGGGTGGCATCTCTGTGATTGCTTTAATCTTGTTTGGGTAAATTTCAATTCCTCGATGACTTACTACATACCCCAGAAATTTACCAGAAGAAACACCAAATGCACATTTGAGAGGGTTTATCTTCAGATCAAACTTTCTGATTCTCTCAAATACGATCCTTAGGTCATTTAAGTGATCCTTACGATCAATGCTTTTAACAACCAGGTCATCCACATAACACTCGACCTTCTAGTGTATTAACTCATCAAAGATACGTGTCATTGCCCGTTGATAGGTGGCACTAGCATTTTTTAGGCCAAAGGGCATGACCGTATAGCAGAATATACTGATGGGTGTTCTAAATGCTGTATGCTTCTCATCTTCAGGTGCCATCTTGATCTGGTTGTAGCCCGACGATCCATCCATAAATGAGAACATATCAAAATTTGATGTACTATCCACCAAGAGTTCAAACACAGGAAGCGGAAAGTCATCTTTTGGACACGCCTTATTGAGGTCCCGAAAGTCGATGCAGATACGAATTTGACCATTCTTCTTTTTTACCGGGACAATATTGGCAATCCAATCAGCATTTTTTTCTTCTCGGATGAAGCCAGCCTCTATGAGCTTCTTGGTTTCAGCAATCACCTATTTTTCTATCTCCAATCTCATTCTCCTTGGAGCTTGCTTGACAGGCACCGCCTCATTCTTGATGACCAACCTGTGAACTGCCACATCAAGGGATAAGCTTGGCATCTCGGCATATGTCCAGGCAAAGCAATCCCTGAATTCACAAAGTAGCTCTTTCATTTCTTCTACTTGGTCTTCTGGTAATAAGGAGCTAATGAAGGTCGGGCGAGGATCTTCCTCAGTCCCCAAATTTATCTCCTTTAACTCATCCATAGTGGCTGCTTGTCCACCATCTTCAAGTTCTTCAGGTGCAGGCTCAGCTTCTACTGGTTGATCATCATAATCATTAGCTTCATAAATCTCTTCAGCACCATCATTACAAGATTCAATTTCCCTGCATGTAATGGCACAACACGTCTCCCCTTGGGAATGTCTTTGCACAACAAATCCTAGACCTCTTTTAGTGAAAATATCGTTTCTTCGTAACATATGAGGACTTCTTCGATACCAAAGCTTTAGGCAAAGGTGAAGTTGTTGCTTAGGGGTGCGAATTTTGATTTGTTTTTGCAACATCCTCCGTACATTTTTAGTAATAAATCTGGGCATTCTTGTAGGCACTAACTCCATACATTCAGTGGGCCTGTAAAGCCAATCTGGATTCTCTTCATCTCCACACTCTCCAGATTTGTAAAATAGGGTTCCTGATCCACCTCTATTTCTTCGAGGAGGTACATAAAATATTATAAGTTCCTCGATATGATGCACCTCTCGATGGATAATTTCCTTGAAATGTTGTAAGGGAATGCGCGTGACTACACATTCATTATCTAAAATTGAGAGATTATCTATCCTCTTTGTAAGTACATATTGCACATTATTCATGTAGATAGACTCGTAGTCATAGTCATCATCTGAATATCTTGCCTTCTTTTTCCCCTTAGCTGTTGATCGACATATTTCCTGAGATTTAACAGGGATGGCATCATCATCATATGTGTCTCTCCTTAGATGAGGCACATATTTTCTTGATTTAGGAGTGATTGCTTCTTTGGGAAGAGTCGGCGTTGCCTTCTTTCTTCCCGTCTGCTTCTTCTCATCATCTTGTTTGGACCGCTTTGCAGCCTTCGGGTTGATGCCTTAGTCTCGAGAGAACTTGATGGCTTTGATTCCTTGGGGATGAAGTATCTAGCATCTTCATAAATTTTCACATCATGAACTGCAAAGGGCTGAATATCACCGGATTTTGAACTCCTCTCCATCTCTGATATACTTCATACACTGATATAGTGTTGATGGGATAATACCATAATCGTGCAACCACGGGCGACCCAGAAGCGCCTTAAATGAGGTGTCCGCATCAATCACATGAAATTTGCCTCGGTATGGAGTTCTCCAAATACTAGAGGGAGCATGAATGATCCAAGGGTCTTTTATTCCTTTTCATTGAAGCCGTGCACCATCAATTTGTCTTGCCCAAGGTGCTGCACTTCGAGACAAAGTGATCTCAGAGCTTTCAAGCTCATATGATTGATAGAGGACCCGGGATATATTAAAATTCGACTGATTATCATCCCGTCACTTTCTGCAGTGACAAATAAAAACCGATTATGGTCTGCCGTTCCGAGCATCAAGTCATCCTTGACAAAAGTAATGATTTTCTCATTTCGAGCTTGCAAGACTTCAGTCAAGTTACGCTCAGCAAAATAAGCCTCATATCTTTTGGGGTCCCTAAGAGCCTGAATCAGGGTCTCCCGAAGATCTTTAGACATCACTAGAGCGTCGTATATGCTAAGCTGTGCTGGGATTTTTCTCAAATGGGATAGGATATTGTAATCTACCACTTTAGCTGGAGTTTCCTTTTTCTTGAATCTTTGAGAATGATATCTTCATTAACGACAATCTCCTTCCCTTTGTCTTTATCAGGGATCCCTTTCTTTGGAGGAGACGGTAGTGTTTTACCACTTCTCAATAACACTTGGGCAATTTCTTCTTGTTCAGACTCATTTAACGGTGCTTTATCTTCAGAATCAATCATTGCCTCATTTGGAGATTCGTCTGTTGATTCAGAGCTGCTGCCCAAATTCACCTGTTCGATCAGCGAAGTGATATCAAGCTCTGATTCCTCATCTTCTGGAAAATATAAATCCTCTTGTACATTATAATCCATTGGTGATACCATCATACAGGACTCAGAGGGTGCTTCATTTTTCTTTTTAGCCCGAGTTACCAGTGTTGTCGATATAACTCGACAAGTTTCCATGGGAAGTGTATCTTCATCTTCTTTTTCTTCTTCAATTTTGAGTTCTGCCATAAAATCAGCCAGTTTAATGGGGCGTCTGACAGTCTGATAGTATTCATCTAAACTATCAATAACCCATTGGGTTGCTGTCTTTTTCTCCCTAGGCTTCTTCAACTTGATCTTCTTCTTCGAGGATTTCACCTTCCCAGACTTTGAAGTTCCAGCTTGGTTAAGGAGTTGCTTAGAATTAGATGCTTGCATTGTAGGTAGTTCTTTGAGATCTATCACTGGCTTTATGGTAGACTTCTACTTCACACCCAAAATACCCTCAAGCTGCTTCAGCATCTTCACTATTTTCTTGGAGACTACAGTCTCCCACCATTCTTCTTGAATCAGCTTCTTTTCCTTTCTTTTTTCTTCAACCGGGGGTATGGAGGAAGTCGTAACTACCCGGGTTGATTCTTTTCTAGGATTAACCAACACATTGTCTGACAATGTAAGCTCTCCCTTCCGATATTTCCTTTCAACCCAATCCTTGAAGATATAGCAATCCTCAATGGGATGGCCCAGCACTCGGTGATACGGGCAGTAGTTCGGGTCACCATTTTCTTTCAACTCCTCTGGCCTCTTGCACTCCGGCAGTTCTAGGTCTGCTTTTAATGCTTGTCGAAATAACTTTGCGACACTCTCTCTTTTGAATGGATATTCTTTATTCATTTTATCTTTGAGAGATGGGAACGTTCTATCACCGATTCCCATTGCTTGCCTCGGGCGTTCTCCTCCGCTTAGAAAAGTTCTCGGCCTATCATTTCCCCCGAGTATCAGCTTCGGTTGGGGTTAGGGTTGTAGACTTGTTTTGGCTTTTCTTCATATTGTATTGGTTGCTTGCCTTTATCTACATTATAAACCACTTGTTTCCCCCTATTCGGCCTAAGAGAAAATGCAGAGTAAGCTTCACCCTTTTTTGCCTCCGAGGACTTGGGCTTCTTGAGTTTGTCGAAGTGGCCCTCTGGCCTTAATAAATTCAGCTTTTCAAATTTAGCCACTCTATCCAGTAGATCCTGAAATGTAGTGATTGTAGCCATGCATAAAAATGGTTGCATCTTATCATCAATGTTTCCCATTAATAATTGTACGGCATGTTCTTCTTTCGAGTTGTTGTTCACATTTCATGCTTAAATTGCTCCAACGAGTTATGTATTTTGATACTAACTCTTCTCTGTTTCTTTTATCTAAAGCGAGGCCGCAATCGTGATCTTCTCGGTCGCACTAGCGAATCTCTTCACAAACATGACCTCCAAATCTGTAAAAGTCTTTATAGAGTCATTTGGCAACTCGGCATACCATTCGAATGCAGTTGATGTCAAACTGTTAACAAACTGTCGGAAGAGTAGGGCATCATTTCCCCTGTATTCCTGCAGGTGGCCTTGAACTGCGCCAGGTCATTT